>CM051261.1:63391474-63588974 GCA_027921565.1 Artemia sinica | reverse complement strand
ATGGCCGCCCCCCCCCCCCCCATTGTATTTCCTGACTGAAGGGCCATTAAAACGTCTGTTTGCACTATAGTCTGGTGCCGCATTATTTACCACCCATGGTCAACTGTGGCACTGGGCGTTTCGAAAGGTTGGAGATGTGTTTCAGAGGAGCTGTCATTTTTAGATATTCGTTTAACTGGCCAAGTTTGACTTTTTTCTCACAACTCTATTTTTTAAAAACAATAAAAAAAACTTTAGCGTAAAGAGCGAGGTGTTGAGGAGGGGACAGCCCCTTTCATATACGGAATAATTTCTGTTCGTTTTAAGTTTTAATGTCGTTACTTACTCTCAGTTAAAAAAAAAAAAACTTGTTTTTTTTTTTATTTAATTTTAAGAGTTTTAGGAGTACAGTGCTAATTAATGTTGATCGATAAATTGTGCAAAAATGTAGCCCGGTCCCACTCTCTTGGGCTGAAATGAAAGACAGATTAAAATGGCTTAGCCACGTTTTATGGAGGAGGGACGATAAATTGCCAAAGACTTTGGTTTTTGGACATTCAACTGGCCGAACGAAACGCAGGTCGTCCCAGAATGGGGTAATAAGAAGTAATAAGGAAGGGTTTATAGGAATTTGGAACTTCGTGGGAGGGTATGAAGAGTGGAGTTTAGAACAGATTGGGACGGAGGAAGAACATGTGCTACTGTGTTGGCCTTAGGTGGCATGATGCTGCAGTTGGGTTGCACCGGGGAATTGAACGAAAAATCCAGATGTCAATGTCTAATGAATATTTTGGATGCAGTTTTAACAGTGAGGGGGTGGGAGGGGGAGTCGAGTTCGAAGAAAATGTTTAGAAAAGTGATTTTTTTCGCCAAATATAGAAAAAATATTGGAATAATCGTAAACAAAATCCGATATTTCACAAGCGGGAACACTCCCAGTCCCAGCTCCCTCCCACTTTGTTATGCAATTGTATTCAGTAGGGCTATTTGTCGGTATTTTGGATTGAAAAGAAGCGATTTATTCGCTGGGATAGTTTTAGCAATCCTTACTTAATCATACATTTTGATTATTAGACTCAAATCATTATAACTGCTAATGCTAATTATTAGACTCGATTCAAATAACTGCTAATAAATTTTTTTGGGGAAGTAATCGGTTCCAAATGCAGAATGCAGCTTTAGATAAAATGCATCTCAATATTTGAAGGTATGACTTAATTGTCTCAATTAATCGAACTGTATGTAAGTAGCGACCCGGCTCAATAGTAACCAAAACTCTAAAAAACTGAATTTTGATACCAATGTATATATATATCAGAAGAATCGTCTTATTATGCTGATTTCAAATATATAAATTCCATAATGTTTAGTTTTACCTATTAAAGATTACAAGCCTGAGAAAATTTGCCCAATTTTCGAAAAAAAGGGGAAAATACCCTCTAAAATTATTAGAATCTTGATGAAAATCACACCGTCAGATTCAGCGTATCAGAAAACCCTACTGTACCGGTTTCAAGCTCCTATCTGCAAAAATGTGGAATTTTGTATTTTTTTTGCCAGAAGAAAGATCAGCGACGCGTTTTTTTTTTTTTTTTTTTTTTTTTTTTTTTTTTTTTTTTTTTTTTTTTTTTTTTTTTTTTTATAGGGTTGATTGTATTGACCCTCTGGTACTAGGATATCACAAGAGGGCCCATTTGAACGGAAAATAAAAGTTCTATTGCCATTCTTAAGTGACCAAAAAGATTGAAGGGCAACTAGGCCCCCTTCCCCACCCCTTTTTTTCTCAAAACCGTCCGAACAAAATTTTGAGATTGCCATTTTGTTCATCATAATTGAAAGGCCCAATGACTCTACCTTTGGGCATAACATGACCCCCCCCCCCCTTATGCCCCAGGGGGAAAGGTCTTAAGTTATAAAAATTTGCCCATTGTTTACGTATAGTATTTGTTATTTCGATGTATGCATACATTTTCGAATGGGGGGGGGGGGTTGTCCCCCCCCCACCCGGTTCCCCCCTCCTCAACACCTCGCTCTTTACGCTAAAGTTAGAATTTTGTCCCAATTCTTCTAAGAAAGATTCTTGAAGCACAAGGGGCGTTTAATTAGAACAATAAGACGTTTTTTTAAAAATACTAAAAAACTTTATCGTAAAGAGTGAGGTGTTAAGGAGGGGGCAACCCCCTTCATATACGAAATAATTTTTGTTCATTTTAAGTTTTAATGTTGCTCCTTACTTTCAGATAAACAAGCTTGTTTTTTTTTTTTTGAATTATGTAAAAGGTTGTTATCTTGATCAATCAGGTCTAATCGATGATTAGACCTGATTAGACCTGATTAACCTGATAGACGAGGATTAGATCTGATATTTTAATTATGTAAAAGATTGTTATCTTGATCAATCAGGTCTAATCGAGGATTAGACCTGATTAACCTGATAGACGAGGGTTAGACCTGATATTTTAATTATATAAAAGATTGTTATCTTGATCAATCAGGTCTAATTGAGGAGTAGACCTGATATTTTAATTGTAATAGATTGTTATCTTGATCAATCATTAAACCTGATTAGACATGATTAACCTGATAGACGAGGATTAGACCTGATCAGACCTAATATTTTAATTATGTAAAAAATTGTTATCTTGATCAATCAGGTCTAATCGAGGATTAGACCTGATTAGACCTGATTAACCTGATAGACGAGGATTAGACCTGATATTTTAATTATGTAAAAGATTGTTATCTTGATCAATCAGGTCTAATCGAGGATTAGACCTGATAGACGAGGATTAGACCTGATATTTTAATTATGTAAAAGATTGTTATCTTGATCAATCAGGTCTAATTGATGATTTAAGGGGCGGAGGGACGGCTCTGATAAAAGTGTACTTTTACGTCTGATTTATCTTGTGGATCTTAACTAAGGAGAGCCCTCAAATTGAAAAACAGTGTTTTGAAAAATAGTGTTAACATTAAAAAACAGTATTAATCTCTGTTTAACACTGTTTTTAAAATTTTAGGAATTTGATTCTGAATCTTTTTTAATTTTTTGAGGATTATGTTTTTGCCAGAAAGGTTTTGCTGATGATCTTCCATACCTATTTGAAAATAAGCAAGGTTTTCTGGTCGTGGCTTCAAAAGTTGTCCGTCTTTTTTTCTAAGACTGGTATAATATAGTGATATAATGAGAAAAAGGTTGAGATGGCTTGGGTACGTTCTGCGGATGAAGGATGACAGATTTGCCGAAGATTCTCCTTTTTGGGCAACCGTCTAGGGCTAAATGGAAAGCAGGTCGTCCGCGGTTGGGGTGGAAGGATGTCATAAAGAAATACTTGAGGGAAATGGGAACTTCCTGGGAGGGTGTAAAGATGGAGCCTTTGAATAGATTGGGATGGAGGAGTAGCATGCGTAGCTGTGTTGGTTTCAGGTGGCTTGATGCTGCGATGAGTTGTTGTTAGTAGTAGTAGTAGTAGTATGCTTTAGCCAATTCAGAACAGTGGCGGATCCAGGGGGCGCCCCCTAACATAGTCTAAAGTAGTGTAATTTACTTAATTAACGCAAGTTTGCGTTAATTAAACTTGCTCCTAGCGCAAGTTTATCGGATCAACCTATTTTGCCCCCCCCCCCTAGAAAATACTGTATCCGCCACTGATTCAGAACCTAATAAACAGAAGATGAAATCTTAATGTTTGGGCTGTGGGGATAGGAAAATCTCATTGAAGATTCTTCGAAAAATGTGATGGAAATTCTTAAAATTTAAAATTCAGCTCATTTATCTATCGTCATTTGAACTGAATTCTATGCGGAGCTTTGATGTAGAAAATCAGGGTCGATAATTTCAGCTTTGAATGCCATTTCACACTGTCGGTTAACCAGCTTCAAAGAGAGTTCATCACTTCATATTAACCTTTCAAATAAAGACGATCTAGCCGACACTTATCTGTGGTTGTCATCTCCATAGGCGCGGTAAAATTCAAAAGTTGAATATTAAATTGAATTGGTATAATAATGAACTGGGAATTATGAATATTTAATCAGGGTTTTAAGTTGATAGACACAAGGCCCCAGTTTCGGCATAAGCGGCGGCAGAAACCAAGGTTTATGAATATTCATCTGAATTTAAGATCTTAAAAGATTTAAGTAATTTATTACCCCTTAGTTGGGTTTACGAATATGGTGTTGCTTGTACCAATATATCCTTTTTAAAAACTTAATTTGAATTTGTTTCTGCTACTGTTAATTTTCTTGAAAGACTGATTTTTTTGAGAATATAATTAAAGATATTTTTTTGTTAGTAACATTAACTGATTGTATATTCTACTTTGAAGATGTCAGAAAAATATTCCCCCCCCCCTTCTCCTAAACCCAAATGTTTAAGTCCTCTTACTCCCCCCCCCCAAAAAAAAAACAGACACGCCCCCGCCATGACATAATTGACTTCATCCTCAGAGACAAAACAGCATAGATTTACCAACACATAAAATTTGTCACCTTTTCAGGAAACCTGCCTGTATGGAATATCTAGATTCAGAAATCCCCGCTTATCTTCGGCCAAATAAAAGAGCAACAGTACTCTCTGAGTCATTGTTGATTATCAAACGGAAACGTGCTGACAAGGATTGCCACCGGCTCGAATAAAACATCCATGGCAAACAGACGTATTGGCGAAAGGACCAAAAATGTGCCGCCCGCGACGCTTCATGTCGCTCGCCGTCTTACCTTTGGACGGTTAGATCCTCGTTACATAAAAACTTATTACCGAAACGATTATTTTTTTTTCCCCAATGATGCAAGAATCTGTGTCCTGTCAGAAGCCAGGTGCGTGGAATTATTCAGCGCGTCTGACGTTGAAATCATTATAGAAATATAAGGATCATAAGAAAATGCATCAAGTGATGTATTTACTTTCATCCTAACTGAAATATGTGTTCTGAAAGCTTTTTCTTAATCTCTTAAATTGTCTTCCATTTTTTCACTGTCTCTTCTGCAAAGGACCAAGAGGATATATTAAACCATCATGGATATACTATATAGAAGATTTCCAATTTACCTTAGCAGGGACAAATTTCTTGTTATGGTGTTTAGGCATTGCAGATTTGCGGTTTGAAATCACATTTGAAATTACGCTGAATTTTTTTGAATTGTTTAGTGCGCGGGCGAGGCCATCTGTTATTCCATGTTAACCCATTTCGACAATAGAGCCCAGACAGTAATTTTGATATGTTTTGGTTATTTGTGCCATTTTTGAAGTTAAATTTAAAGGTATGAAAAAAATTCCGACATCAAAAATTGAAACTCGTGATTCCTTGGTAAAATCCATGCTTTCAGGTAAAATCCATGTAAACATGGACAAATCCATGGCGGTGGCAATTCTGGTACTGACAGTAACACTTCCGGTTAGGTTAAAAGAGCATGGGCTAATGTAATTTTGCCAGTTACATTAATTACACTGATGTTGATGTATACTGGAAAAATGCCAAGAAACGCTAGATGGCGTTTGTGATTTTTTTTTTTGTAGACAGCAGCTCCAGTTTCCTCTCTTGTAAGCTACCTGTTGTGAAATATCTTGATTTTGATTGGCTGAGAGTTACTTTACTGGCATCATCAGTTATGTAAAATAAGCAACTAAATAGAGTTAGTACCTAATGATGAGTTTTTCAGCTTAAGTATTATATTTAAAAGAAAAAAGAAGACATTAATCAATAATATCACTGTGGAACCCCAGAAATGCTTCAAAGGACCAGAGGTGTCTGTGGAATATCAATTTGATTAGTTTCATATGAAAAAAACGGTAATTAATAAATCCTAATCTTGATGTTCCACAATTGTTCTTGGGAACCAAAGGGTTCTATGAAAGAGTCATTTGATAAGTAAACATAGTAAAAAATGTAATAAAATAAGTAAACATAGCTTATGTCTAGAAGTAAACATGTCTCAAACAATCAAAAAATTACGAAAGATATTGATTTGGATAATTTTTTATAAGTATACATACTTAACATAAAATAACATATCATTCAAGGCCGTATCCAGGGGGGGGGGGTTACCCGGTTTGACCCCCCCCCCCCCCCCCCGAAATTTTTGACCGAGTCGAAAATTAGTCTAAAAAATACCCATCTCGAGGATGTTAGACAAAGTCCACGGGAAAAAATTGGGTAACCCCTCCCACCGAACAAAAATCCTGGATATTGCCCTGATATCATTAATAGTTAGTAAACTTAAGCCTACATATATTTAGCTACTTCGTGGAACCCCAGGATTGTCTCTGGTAACCAGAATTGTTCTAGAATACATAGTTTGGCAGAAAAAATACTTTGTTTTGTCTAGAATTCAGTAACCAATAACATCAATCACGCCAGGCCACTAACCGTTTGTTCGACCACTGCGTAGCCATAGACCCCTTTTCGATATTGAAATATGAAGCAATTTCAACAGAATTTAGGGCGCATTGATGATAATTTGCTGGGGTCCCCAAGTAGGTGATTTTGGCGCTTATTGGTCAAATTCAGTGTAAAGTAATAAATAAAAGAATTTATGTCAATGTTGGTGGCGGTAAACACTAAGGGGAACGTCAATTTAGTTGAAGCGTGGTTTTCAATCAATTCATTGGTGGGATTTTTATTAAATCACGGCAATTTTGAAGGCGATGAAAATATTTCTGGTGGCTTTTGGTGCTGATTATATATATTATTGAGCTGAGTTTGAATATGACACTAGTGTTTGACTAGGAGCTTAAATCTTTAAGATATGTGAAATTAATTCTAAACATTATTAAACCCTAACTGTAGATCCAGGATGTTTTGGTAAGGGGGGTTACAAAAAAAAACTTTAAAAAACGCATCAGAAGTTTGTTTATATTCCTTTTTGTTACGTTTTTACGAGTCGGACAGGTATTTCGAGGGTGGGGGAGGGGGTGGGGGTCAAACCCCCTTCCCCCCTGGATACGGCCTTGCTGTGGATGATAGTGCTAAATTCCAAAAAGTATAGATAATCCAAAAATTTAATTCTATATTTGGATCCAGTCTCCCAAATATAACAGTTTGAAAAATCTTGGCACCATCAATAAAATGTTTTTATTTTCTCTGGGTTCTATAACTATTAGTGTATACTTCTTTTTAATTGTATTACCATCACTGTAACATTTTTTTTGTGGAAGAAGGGGCATAGAAAAAGATGAAAACATAAATGAAAAAACAATAATTGAACACTTCTTAGGTGTAACTCGTTTCTTACGGAACACTCTAATTATAATGAAAATTCTCATTTCTAACGCTATAAAGTGGAAAATCAAGTTTTTGTAGGAATTTTTCAGCCGTCCTAGCCGAGTGGGTAGTGGCGCTCCAGACTTAGAATAGACTTAGAATCCTGAGGTCAGGGGTTCAAGTCCTGGTGTCGCTGGTTGTTTGGTTTGGGACAGGGGTTAAGGGTGTGACTCTGTAGGCTTGGCCAGAGTCGAACCAGCTCTAAATGGGTACCTGGGGAAATCTGGGGAAAAGCACAGGAAGCGTTGGATGATTTGTTCCCAACCACGTATTGCACTCGCGGCCGAAGGCATTGAATCAGGAGACTGGTATCAGTGCAACGCAGATGATTGGTCAGAATGTGTAAAAGTTTTTTTTTAAGTAGGAATTTTTCAGGTGGAAAGACATAAAAAAGAACATTAAACTTCTTTTTTTGTTTTTAGAAAGGCGCGAAAGCACCTCAAGCTGCTGGAAGGATTCACACCGACTTTGAGAAAGGTTTCATCATGGCTGAAGTAATGAAATTTGATGATTTTAAAGAAGAAGGCTCAGAAGCAGCCTGTAAAGTAAGTAATTACTATAGAACAATAAATGTCTATTTGTTATAAGATATCAGTTACTTTTTGTTAATTGTCTATTTTTAAAATGCTTGATTTGTTTTGTTAATTTTATAGGCATTTTGTTTTAAATTCTGTTTGAATACAATTACTACAATCTATTATTTCAATTAATTTTTAATCTAGTCATAACAGTTTTTATTATTAAGTTTAATAAATTATGATGTAAATTTAATTTTTGTAACATTTGTGCTGTGTAACAAACCACTACTTCTTCTAAGAACTTACTGCATTACCAAGCTGTCTGAGGCCAAACAGCTGCGCACGCTCCTCCTCTGTTCCGTTTTCACTCTTTATCTTCCTAACTACCCTGAGTTTTTGCTATTCTACTTTTACAGCTTCGCTGCATCCACCTTTTATTAACAATACTACCATGTAACTGAAGGTATTCTGTTGACCGATGTTCTCGTTACCTAATATACCTTTTCACCTTTATTTGTTGCTAATCTAAGCAACTTAGTCTTCCTGACATTAACTTTCAAACCTATTCTTGCACCCTTTGTATAACTTTCAAAAATTCATTGTTTTCGCTAACATTTTTTTTTGTCTTGGACATTGGAATCATCTACCTAATCTAAATCTAGGAGATTTTTACCTTCTCATTTATTTCCCCCCTTCCTACTCCATTTCCCCACCACCCTTCCCCCTTACCTCTCTTACCCCTTACCCCCGAACAACGAATAGGCTCTCCCAAAGCCTCTTTCTTGATCCGCAGGACAATATCCGTCAAGATTATCCATATTAACGGGAATAGGATTCAGCCTGCTTAACTCCTGATTCACTACCAAGTCATCTACTTCCTCATTCCCACGGTTCAGAACCGTAGTTGACCACTGTCATCGCTGTAGATTCCAACATTCTAATCTCAGTTCGCAGACTTGTCTTTCTATTCTACCAAACTATTTTCAACTGTGAAAAAAACACCCCATTCCTTCGTGGGCGTAGGCAACATATTGTCTAGGGGGGGGGGCAGTCGATAGTGTGATGGAGGGCCTTTTATCAACTGCTTTTCCAACCATCTGCTTTTTCAGCCATATCTAATGTAAATTTGAAGGTCTAGGGGGGCAGCTGCCCCCCTTCCCTACGCCCGTGCATGCCATGGCTAATCTACTTTCAATAGCTTCACTACATCCACCTTTTTCAATAATAATACCAACGCAAGTGAAGGTATTCAGCTGATCGATCTTCCCGTTACCCAACATCGCCTTTTCACCTTCATTTACTTCCAGACCAAGAGCATATCATATCAGACCGAGAAGAGATCAGACCGAGAACAGATCAGATCAGACCGTGAACAGATCAGATCAGACAAAGAATAAAACATATCAGACCAAGATCAGACCGAAAACAGATCACACCAGGAGTCTTTTTAACATTAGTTTTCAAACATGTTCTGCACCCTGAACTCTCAAAACGTGCGAAAATTCATTCATTTTGCTTTCATTGTTGTCTTGAATGCTCAAATCATCTACATAATGTATATCTTGGAGGTTTTTACCTTCCTATTTGATCTAATGCTCTCTCATAGGCTCTATCGTGTCCCATAGGAAAAAGTTCGACAATAAATAATTCATATAAACGGGAATAGGATACAAGCCTGCTTAACTCCTAATTTAGTACCAAACCTGCTAGTTACCTCATTTCCTACCTTTACTGCAGCAATGTTGCTCTCGTACATGGCAGTAATCACTTTATTACATTTATCTGGTATACCATAAAAGGATATGACCTTTGCTGAAGCTCTTCTATCGGCTGAATCAAACGCTTGATCATAATCAGTAAAGCTAAGCACTAAGGGGTCTGATGACTCATGCACTTCTCAATGACCAATTTTTGTTTTTGGTTTTTGGTGAAATTTTGGTTAAAATATTCTCTCCCTTCCCTAAAATCACATTGTTCTTCTCTCAAAAGTTTATCTACAGCATCTCTTCGTCTATTAAGTATGGTCGTGCTAAGCAATTTGCTTCCTATAGAAATCAAGCTAGTGTCTTTCAAACCACACTTACTCTTATCACCTCCCCCGTTTTTAGGAACCTCCCCTGTTTTCAAAATCATGATCTTCAGCAATTTATCTCTAACTATGCAGCCACTATGTTTCAGAAGCTCCTTCATCACACTATGAGCACCTCAGAGCTTCTTATTTTTTAATACTTTTAGTTTTATCTCCAACCCCTCCTCGCAAAAAACGTTCCTTTACTTTCATTTTTTTTTTTTTCGTTTCTTCCATAACATTTTCTTCAACTTTATCACGGTTTAACACACGTTTACAGAATTCTGAGAATATGGCCAAAATTCAAAATTATGTCCATCTGTCTTTAACACTTTCTATGTCTGCAATTGACGCCCCATTCTTATCTTTGACTGAGAAAAAGTCCAGAATGACTGTTCTCTCTCAATTTATTATAATGCCAGTACAATAATTTACTATTTCGCCGTCAGGCTGCTTCACCCAGTTCTCGGTAATTTTATCCAGGGCCTCCATTTAACACCTCCTCAGTTCACACCTTAATGCTTTCTCTACTTTCCTTACCTTCCTCTTCTGATCTATCACTCAAAAACTTCTTCTACAAACCTTTCATCTTTTCCACCTAGCTTAAAGTGTTTTGAATTACCACCTTATGAATTACTGAAGTCGATATGCTGTAGCAGATAAGCTACATCATTCGTCTTTTTGTTTCCTTCCTCTTATGGCGAAGTTTTCCATCTGCTGCGAAGTTTTCCATCATCTGCTCTTGTGGCAAAGTTTCCATAGGTTGTACCATGTCCGGCGTTTTTTTTTTTTTCGTATGCAATCTGGATTTGCAAGCATAATTGCTCTATCCCGTATGGGATAGAGCAGAAGTTTTTTTAAGGTAATAAAAAAAAGAAGAAGTTTTTTTATTACCTTAAAAAAGAAGTTTTTTTAACCTTAAAAAAGAAGTTTTTTAACCTTAAAAAGAAGTTTTTTTAAGGTAATAAAATTGATTGTGATTAAAATAAAAACTCTTGGTTTATATGACTCGTAGTATCTCAGCCACAGTATAGCCATGCTTGTGGACACAACCAAATTTTCACACAACTACGGAGACGATGCGTAGCACATGCCACATTAGTAGCCAGAATGCTTTGGCTGCAGGCAGAATATTCTACTGTCAAAACTACTTGTTTGTTTGCTTTTTTTAAAGAGGGATGTTTATTTTTGGTAAAAACTTGTGAGTGTCATAATTGTAAGAAAACGTTTTATCAAGTGCATAGCTTGATTAGACATCAAAGGGTACACGCTCTTTGCAAACACTAAAGCAACGTTGGTCTCTGGTAGGTTCAACGTTTGGACCGTTTGACCTCTGACAATTGGCTGGACCAACGTTGGGTAAACAAACGGTCCCTCAAGATTTTGAAAATTACCGTTTTTGGTGTTTTCGTCAAGGAAATTAAAAATACCAAAAATACATCCCCATATTTTGAAAAAGTTCTTTTTTTTTTGTTTCATCATAAAAAATCAAATAGAAATAAATTTTTATCTAACACTAAAGTTAGGTCAATCAAGGCCCCTGGGTCATTTAGCTGACATTTCAAGTTCTTAAACAATTTTGAGCCGGAGCTTACCTGTTGAGGTAGTAAAGTTGTCTACGTCGTTCAAACTGGTCAAAGTTTAAACACTATCATATTTTCTTTCGTTGGACTATATGACTTCTGATCTCCGATTACCAATAATTACTATTACCAAATTGTTTGTTTTTTAAGAGACTCATCATTCTTTCAGTTTCATCGCTTTAAAAATATATATAAAAAAACTCTACATTTACTTAAGGAAAGTATAATAAAGATAAGATTTAATTAGAGCTTTTTGTAATTTGAAAACAATATAAGCTTAGAGCATCTGTTTTATTATCTCTATCATGAATCTAAAAAAAAACGTAGAAATAGTACTTGCAGTCGATGCTGGGCTTTTCAAACCAAGTTCATTCCCATCCCAGTTTCCTCCTTATTTAAGAAACTCCGATTCATGGTGCCATCCGAAATAGTTCAGGGACGTATATGGCGGGGGAGGGGGGAACTGGGCCAAGCCTGCACCAAAATAATAAATTATCCTGAATTTCTGGGCACCTCTTACAGTGGCGGATCCAGAAGGGGGGGGGGGCTCCTAACGTAGTCTAAAGTAGTGTAATTTACCTAATTAGCGCAAGTTTGCGTTAATTAAACCTGCTCCTAACGCAAGTTTATCGGATCAACCTATTTTGCCCCCCCCCTAAAAAAGTCCTGGATCCGCCCCTGACCTCTTATTTAGAGTATTAAATAAATATTTTATAATTGCATCCTCATCCTCGCGACAAAAATTCATGCTTCCCTAAATTCATGAACAATTAAACAAAGAGGGGAGAGTTTGGTTGTTTATTTACTTCGTGTTTTCGACTTTTCACTTGCTTATTTTTTTATTTCATTTTTTATAAGATATGTATTACTATACTTTTTCTCTTTTGTGTTTTCGATCATTTTGTTACTATTTTTTTATATTTACTTTGTTCTAGCCATTAAATTTATTCTATTTGCGGTTTAAATTTGTACTTCACCTTTTAGGCGGCTGGTAAATATAGGCAGCAAGGAAGAAATTACATCGTTGAAGACGGTGACATCATATTTTTCAAATTTAACGCTGGAGCTGGTCTCGGAGGTGGCAAAGATGCTAAGAAAAAATGAAGATACTATAATTGTTTGAGGTTTTATGATTTTATACAGTAACAGCCTGGAATACAATGCCCTCTCCTACCTCCTTCTTCATATTCAAGTGCCAAAAAAAGGGCTAAGTATAAAAGACAGACTTCAAGAAATCTAAACTTATTGAGCGATTGAACAGGCCCTTTTTTAGGCTAATCAAACTGCTATTTAAACCGGCATGAGTACACAAATAATAAATATTTGCTTTAAAGCCTGCCATTTCAGTAACATCGCTAATCCTAAGTACCTACTTAAGACATTTGGGCAGTATTCAGCTAAGTGCATAGGTCGGTTACACGTATGGGTAAAAAAAAAAAATTAAAAGTAAAGTAGTGCTTTTGTTGATTAAAAATACTTCGGGTAAAGTCGTTCTTATTCTCATGTTGAGGGTTAAAGAGACGGTAATATACTGTCACTCATGATAAAAATTGTACTAATGATGAAAGTGCTTAGGTGGATAAAATGTAAGGGTGAACGAGTCAAGGGTAAAAGCTTTGGCGAGTCAAGGTTAAAAGTGCTTAGGGTAAAAATTAATCACTACATTTCTAAAAGAAAAAAATGGTATAGCCGTTGCCCCCCCCCCCCTGTCCCATAGCAAATTACGACCCTGGTCAGTTAAGGGTGAAAGTCGTGCTTACCCTCGTACTATGGATAAAAATTGGCATAAGTATTTATATTTGTTATAAGATAGAATACAAGTCTTGCTTACTGTCGTGCTAAGGGTAAAGCTAGTAAAAGTGCTTAGATCGATTAAAGGTTCAAAATTTGGTTATACTGATTGGTACCGCGAAAATTCCATTTTTTTATGGATCCACTTGAAAATTATTCGGCATGTAGACATGGCCTAGAGAACCTCAGTAAAGTTTAAAGTTTCCAGGAAACAAATCTGGCTGCATTGATTCGTGGCGTACTGTTTTCTTTTTCTTTTTTTTTCTTTTTTTTAAGACAGAAGAATTTTTTCTTATAAATGAACTTGACATACGTTTATTTAAGCAATTTAACAGTTACATAAAAACAAAACACTCTTTTATTATTTTCAAGAATCATTAAATAAGAATAGGTATCGTAGTTACGGCTAGAGCCGCAACTAATTTACGCTACCTTTTACAACAATCTAAGCACTAAGCACGGTTTATCACTTAACAAATAAAAAAAGGAACGATGAATTAGTGAAACGATTAGTTCTGCAGTGCACTGGTTCTAGCTTGTTCTTGTGGCGTGTGCTTCGGTTGCCTGTAGTGGTGAGGGATAGTAGAGAAAGGTGTTTATCACTCAATAGCACGGAGTGTCCAAACTTGCACATCAGGTGGTACCTTCCTTTTTAAGGGCTAAGATTCGTAGAGCTGCAAGGTTAGATTCGTGAGTAATAAATTTGGCTCCTTGGATGATTTTTTAGGCTCTTTTTTGCACTTTTTCAGTTTCGTCGTTGAGGTAGTTGATGCTATGCACTTCTGGTCTCCAAACTGGGCATGCGTATTCAAGCAGAGAGCGTACATAACGCTTATTCGCGAGCATTAATTGTTTTGTAGGGAACCCGAATCAACGCCATGTGATTTAGGATCGCAGTGCGTAGTTACCCTTTCTTACAAGGTTTGTAACGTGTAGGCTAAATGAACAATCGTTGCTGAACGTCACAACAAGGACAACTGCAGTTGAAGTGGTAGGATACCAGGGGCCAGGGCAAACAATAAAATGATGCGTGTAAAGGTGAGTGTATATTCAATGGTGGTCTACAGGATAGGGGGTCATGACAGCTTCAGCCCTGTAGAAGACCGAAAATAATGCGAATTTCATTCTGAGTGATTAAACATCCACCCCTTGGCCCACAGCCCTTTAGAAGTTGTTCTAAGAATAAAAGTCAATAAAAGGGCTTCTCAAAGTTGAGACAAAATTGCTAATTGGGTAACAAATTTAATGACTGATGTACGGTTTAAGTCGGTAAAGTCGGAAAGTCGGTAAAGTTCAGTTAAAAGTAAGGGTTTAAGGGCTTAGGATAAAAGACGTCTAAAACATGTGAATTTGACTACTGAGATTAAAAAAAAACATACCAGACGATTCGACATTCCATACAAATAAAATTACTTTCATGTGACATGAACGATAGCTTCACTGAAGTATATGAATTATCGAAAGGCTGGGCCTTTAGATACCAAAGCCTGATTGACTCCATAAAATATTTCGACTGAGGTAATAATTCCGATGATGATGATTACTGAACAGAGCTGAAGGGTAATGTAGGAAATTACTTGCCATAGTCTTTGTTTAGAACTTTTCCTGAATTTCTGGCACCTCTTGTTCAGACTATTAAATAAATATTTTTGTTATTGCCTCCCCACCCCTGGTTGTTATTGCCACCCCAGTTGTAATTTGTTTACAACTTCTTCGGTTGACATTTCCAGTTGTATTTGCACGTTTAAATTTGTATTTGAAAGAGACACAATTCAATTTCTTTAGCTCTTACTCTTAGCTCCCTGTCGAGATTTGATGTTGCTCTTCTGTTGGTTCAGACTTTTGATTTTGATTTGAGTAGGGCACAAATCTACAAAAAGTGAAAAGTAGGTGAGCTGCACAGTAGATATAAGATTTTATTTGGGAAAATGTAAAATTGTTGATATTCAAAAGGGGCGACGGCCCTTTTCTTACCAATCAAACTGCTGGAATCTTAAACCTTTGACTTTTCGGCAGTGGCAATTCGCCAGGCGTTATGTTACATGTTTTCTGAAACTTGGATTTAATATTTGAATAAAAAATCCACCCGTTCAAATTTGCTTACTTTTCTTCTCTGAAATGTTTTGTTTTTCATTCATCATTTCACTTTTCGAGGCTGAGACGAAGCAAACAACCAGAGGTTTTTATATATACATATATATATATATATATATATATATATATATATATATATATATTATATATATATATATATATATATATATATATATATATATATATATATATATTTGAAGCAAACAACAAGAGTACAAAGGTTTTCTATCTTTCTGGGAGTTTTTCTCTTTAACAAATTGTAAGTATTTACTTGTTAAAAGTGATATCTGACGCTTTGAAAAGCTGTTTTAGGCTATATTTGGACATTACTGTCCGTTTAAAATAAAGTTGCCTTTGTGCTTAGATAGAGTTCTGGAGCAGAAATTCTAATCTGCAGAAGTGCTGCTTCGCAATCTCCACGAGAAATCCATCACTCTGAATCCTGGTGCTATTCTAAATTCTAGCTGCCTGAATTTTAATTAGAATTCAAATCTGCATGAATTGGTGCTGAATTCTGGTGCTGCCGTGTTGGCTCTATCTCAGATCAATAACTTTCTGAAACAGATAAAGTGGCCAACTTAATATTTGGAATCGGGGTCTTTTTCCGTATCGAATGTTACCTAGTAGCGCAAATTCACCTTAATACTAGGAGGGGGGGAGCATGTATATTTTGTTTACGAAGATGCAAAAAAAAAAACAAAAAAACAATGAAAATTTAGGGTGCGGGAGGGTAATTTTTTGATTTTCACAATGAAATGGGAAGGATGCTTGTAGTATAAAGATCTGCTTCTAAATCTGGTGGTGGGGGAATCTAGGAAGATGGATTGCACTAAAACCTGCCAGCTATACCAGCTGCCAGAACGCAGCAGATTCTCACGCCGTGTGAAACTCTTGGAAAACAAAGCCGCCACATCTAGATTCTAATCTTTAGAAAAATAACCTCTAATTTTTCAGTTTTGTTAAACTGCCCGAGTGTAGCAACTCGCACACTTTCCATTCTATCTTTTTACTAATTGTCAGACATTCAGCATAGAGAAATATGTGACTCTTTACCTGTAGTCCAAATACTCCTGTGCAAGCGGGACTGCTTCTTGGAAATTAGTAACAGTCATTGAGAAGCACTGGGTAAAGCTGTCGCTCCATCTGAACTGGGGCGTTCCGTGAGGCTCCTTGGCCCATGTGCAAAGGGGTCATAATGGTGTAGAGGTGGCATACGGACTAGATAGCTGAACCACCGTAAGTTTCGTGCGGCGAGCTAACGAGAGCCCGGGGTCTGAAAGGTCAGCAGTCGTGTATGTGACACAAAGACGAACCAACTGGTCCCTTTGATGTGTAGCTTTGACCGCACCTCATATCAACTTAACTTTTCACCATTCAATGAGCCACACAAAAAAAATAGGCTTCGATAAAAGGCAAGTTTTGACAACAAATTACATGGGTTTTTTCTTGATTTTAAATCAAACTTTTATTTTAGAAGTGGAAAACTAAAATGGCAAGAAATCGGTTTGAAAAGCTCTTATCATCTCTCATCTCTTTGTTCACTAGTCTCATTACTTTGTTTCGAAGTTTTCTCCAATCATGCTCAATCTTTGTTGCTAGATTCCTGCTACAGATAGAAAAACTGCTGTTCCAAGCTTTTGTTATTATTATTCATTTGAAAATCCATCATACAAAAAAATAAAGACGGAGCAAGACAAAAAAAAAGACAAAAAAAACTAAACACAAACAAACAGAAAAACCCAGAACACATCAAACACTTCCTTAAATCACTGTGGTAGCATCGTCATACCGCCCCAATGTTTTATTATTTATTATTATTATTTTTTTCTCAGAGTCACTTCATATGGAAGGAGTCGTCGAATAAACTTCAACGGGGGCTCATTTGATTGAAAATCGAGAGTTCTAGTGCCATTTTTAAGAGTCAAAAGAAATCAGAGGACAACTACCCCCCTCCCCCATGCCCTTTTTTCCCCAAATACATCCGATAAAAATTTTTAGGTAGTCACTTTGTTAAAAATAGTTTAAAGATCATATAAAAACTCCGGGGTCAAAACAGGGCCCGAGGGTAGGCGTTGTGAGTTATGCCCTGGGGGCAAAATGGTTCTTATAGAAGGGATGCTCGTAAAAACTTCAGAGAGGGCTCATTTGATTGGAAATTAAAATTTCTAGTTCACTTTTTTAGAGTCAAGGGCAATTAGTCCTGCCCCCTCACGCTCTTTCCCCAATTGCATCAGATAACAATTTTGAGATAGCCATTTTGTTAAAATAATTCAAAGGTTAGATAACAAAACTCCGATGTTGACACAACCCCCCCCCCCCAGGGCCCGGGGGTATTCGTTGTCAGTTACGCCCTGGGGGCATATAAGGTTCTTATGGAAGGGATGCTCGTATAAACTTCAAAGAGGGCTCATTTGATTGGAAATTGAAAGTTCTAGTTCACTTTTTATAAGCCAAAAGGAATTGGAAAGCTGCTAGCCCCCCCCCCCCGTCTTTTCCCAAATATATCAGATGAAAATTTGGAGATAGACATGTTGTAACAAATAGTTCAAAGTTCAGATAACAAAAAGTCCGGTGTCGACACAGGGCCCGGGGACAGGCGTTGTCAGTTATGCCCTTGGGGCATATGTGTTTTTTATGGAAGGGATGCTCGTATAAACTTCATAGAGGCCTCATTTGATGGGAAATTGAAAGTTTGAATTCACTTTTTAAGAGTCAAAGTGATAAGAGGGCAGCTAGCGTCGAGGGGTTAACAACTAGGCATTTTGAGGGACACCTGGAGGCATGAGGCACGGAGGCACGCCGGAGGCATACCGGAGGCATTAAAAATGGACAGGGAAGGAAACTTATAAAATATTCCAAAGGGCGCAATATGTAAATATATACAGCTTGCCTGTTATTCGGTATCTGTCGAATATTTCAGTACCTTCAAAAGCGATCTTTTAAAACTTGGAAAAAACCATTTACGGGTTTATTTGGAAAGGAAAAGAACCCCCAAGACTGAAAACAACTGATATGTACCTAAAGAAGAAGAACGGAGGACTGCAAGTTGTTGATATCCATGCAAAAACTAGGTAACCCTACGATGGCACTGATGGTGTCACTTTCCTATTACTCATGCAGCGTTGCCACCAGCTCAAAAATAAAATTCCGATTTTTCTTAAAAAAAAAATCCCGAAATTTCAGAAAAAAATCCCGGAACACGGTTTTTAAGTTATACAACATAGGGCTGCGCGGTGATAACGTAAAAAGCAAGGTGCGAAATTCAAAGTACCGTGAAACGTGGTTTCTAGTTGTAACTAACAACTGATTGTCAATATTCCTAGTATTATTTCGACGTGAAAACGTTCTGGTAGATTAGTAGGATCTACGACAAATACTTTAGGCCAAAACAATTCGCCAAAGTTCCAAAAAAGCGTATCTACGCATCCACGTTTCATCCTTATTTGAATTTCCCGCCCAAGAATTGACGTCACGCTTCACAGCCCTATTCAATAAGGCTTGGCCATCGTTAAAAGTTGCCTTTTATCACGTCTTCACACGTCCCTTTCCCTTTTATCATACCTACTTTTCTGTTTAGTGGCTGTGCCAAGACACACCCTTGGATCTCGGATTCTTAATTGTACTAAAAAATAAGGAATCTGCTGCTTTGACACGAAAGAATCCGGAAGAAACACAAATCCCTTTTTCCCGAATGTACTTAGAATCCAACTTTCTTGGTATTAAACCCAGACCTTTGTGTATTTGAGGAGAAAACTGTAAAGCAACAGTCAGAAAAACTGTTACTACCGAGTTATTAGTAAAAAGTGCTAAGTAAAGCAACCAACTAAAAAAAAAAATAACTAGTTTCTCAGATATTTATTGGTACGTTTCAGTAATCATCTCGATAATCACAGCTCAAATGACAACCCTAAGAAACTGGACAAATGAGCTTCAGTAAATCAAACTAAGCTCGGTTAGCACAAATATATACTAAGTCTCCTACTACTAAGTCTTTTACTGAGCATAACAAGTTTTCCGATGGTATTCATCGCTTCCGCTGCCCTAGATCTCGGAATGCATTCGAGACTCATAAAATTATATCAAGAACTCAAGCGAATGGGGGACGACGGGCACACGCACTTGAGCTGGAAGGACCAGCCCCGCCGTGGGTGGCCTCCTCGTCCGTAGGAGACATGGTTCAAGATTCTGTTCAGTTCTGTGCCCTCATGCACGTCGGTATTAAGGTTTTTTTTTTTTTTTTTTTTTTTTTTTTTTTTTTTTTTTTGATGGGTTGGTTGTATTTTGTTTTTTTTGTTGATTAAGCTTGGTCGTAAAAAGGGCTGAAAAAAAAAGAAAACAAGAAGGAAAAAAGTGCCACCGTAAGAATGGATTTCTTGTGGACGGAGGACGCCCAGTCTACGTGAGAGCAAATAGTTTTTGTTGCGTTAAAAAATTTTAAAGTTGTAAGAATAAGCCTTTGGGAAGACCACCTTTAAAATTCGAATTCGTATTAGTGAAAATTGAAGGATATGAATTTTAAGAAATTGAAGTAAAAATGCCACCGGAAAAGTGTCTCCTAGAGGGGGAAGAACACCCTGGAACGGGGGAAGCGATAGATATTTGGCAAGAAAAAAGTTAAATGGTAGTGTGCCTTCATGTCCACTAATACATTGACTGGTATATAATATTTTTTTTTTTTTTAAAGTTTAGGTGATATGATAATGTATAAAGTTGTAAGATTTTTGTATTAAAATATCACCGAGTGGAGAGGAGGAGGGGAGGGAAAAAAAATAACAACTACCTCTGAAAAATTTTAAACAAAATTCCTTCTGTTGACACACAGAACATAGCGACGGTGGGGGTTATGGTCTTGAGCTCAGTTTTGGGTTCAGGTGCCATTTTTTAACATGATGATTGCGATGCTGAAGAGACATAAAAAAAGTGGAACCTTTTCTTCTGGATAAATGAATTCAGCTTTGTGAAGACGTCTGAGTCAAAGCCAAAGACAATGTTGGTGCCGATTTCCATAGAAACGGGTTCTTCTGAATGCATGATATACAGGCTGGAGTCACAGTAACTCTGGTCTACCAATGCGGCAGTTAATGTGAGATCAGCATTCAGCCGGAACCACTGGCACAGAATTCCTACGTCGTCAGGGAATGGCGTCGCCATATTCTGCGTGTCAACAGAGTGGCATCTTCGCCCAGACAAGTAGCCAAACTGTATGACCCGCCCAACTAATACTCTCTTTCCCCTGCCAACCGGTCTGTAAACGCACCATTCACCAATATGCAATTCCGATTTCACACCGACCTCTGCATTGGTTTGTGGCGACTCACGTAGTCCTACTCGTCGGCCCTGGACCATCACCCGTTTCAACTGGTCACTACTCAGCTCCTCAGAGCTTTCCCTCAGAAGCCACAACAGCGTGGATTTTTTTTATTGGTGTTATGGAGCCGTCAGAAGTCTTGACAAGACAAAACCTAGAATTCTTCATGTTCGTCACAGGCTCACTAACCCAATTTTTCTCAACTTGGTGTTTCACAAAGTGAGCAATCACTGGCAAATCTTCAAATATGCCGTCACTTTCCGAGCCCGATTCAGTGTCAGTCGCGGAAGCCTTTTCCTGCTTATCAGACGGAGTGTTTTCCTCTGAGTCATCGTCTGAGTCACTGTCGTGAAGTACTTGGTGACCGAAAGCAGAAAGTACGTCGTCGGGTATCAAGGCTTTCATTATTCGCTGGCTTTCAATACGAGCTCGCCCTAGCTCGAGCTTGATTTCATCGTCCCCGGGCAAAGAAAAATCGGAACTGACAGACACAACACAATGGATCTAACTCGCTTGGCCTTGGGCAAGGACAACTGTTCATTAGAATATTGAGCTTCAAAATCCGTTATACTTTCATATCGACGAATTCGATGTAGAAGTTGGAGGAACGAAAAGTTTATTACAGTACTGTAAGTGCTGGTTTGAGACCGCATCTTCCTAAAAAAATCTTCACACGGTTGGCTATTCATGTCGGAGAGTTTGAAAAGACGTTAGAGCCCAAGCCGTTTGAATCGACGAATGAGAAGCACTAGGGAATGCATATTTATCTCTAGGCAATGGTAAAGGTTTGTGGTAATAACATTCTCGTTCAAAGCATAATGTCCACTTTTTAGGACCCAGGATCTCCAATGTCGAACGCAGTAAACAACACGACCAAGTAAAGATAACCTCTCAAGAGGAGAAAGTTTGCCGTCGTAAAAAACACGCCGTATGCTTTCCATAAGCCAAAGATAAAACTGTGTTCCTTCGCTTCCAGGAACACGCTGTTTCAGGTGTGCCGGAGGCACGGAGGTACAGCCGGTGGCACGAAGGAAGGGACACCTGCGACGGTCAGTTATACACCTGCGACACCCTCGGCTAGCGTCTCCTCCACACTCCATTTTTTTTATATTTTTTCCCCAGAGGCACTTCATATAGAAAGGGTCGTCGTATAAACTTCAAAGGGAGCTCATTCGATCGGAAATCAAGAGTTCTAGTGCCCGTTTTAAGAGTCAAAAGTGATCAGAGGGCAATTATCCCCCTCGCCCTTTTTCCTCAAATACATCCGATAAAAATTTTGAGGTAGCCATTTTGTTAAAAATAGTTCAAAGATCATGTAAAAAAACTCCAGGGTCGTCACAAGGGCCCGGGGGCAGGTGTTGTAAGTTTAGCCCTGGGGGCAAATATGGTTCTTATAGAAGAGATGCTCGTAAAAACTTCAGAGAGGGCTCATTTGATTGTAAATTAAAAGTTGTAGTTCACTTTTTTAGATTCAAAAAAGATCGGAGGGCAATTAGCCTCCCCCCCCCCCTCACACCCTTTTTCTCCAATTGCATCAGATAAATATTTTGAGATAGCCATTTTGCTAAAAATAATTCAAAAGTCAGATAACAAAACTCTGATGCTGAAACACACCCCCAGGGCCTGGGGGAAGGCGTTATAAGCTATGCGCTGGGGGCAGATAAAATTTTTATGGAAGGGATGCTCGTATAAACTTCAAAGAGGACTCATTTGATTGAATATTGGAAGTTCTCATTTACTTTTCAAGAGTCAAAAGAGATCGGAGGGTCACCAGCCCCCCCCCCCCGCCCCTTTTTCCCAAATACATCCGATAAAGAATTTGAGATAGCCCTTTTGTTAATATTTAAACATCATAAAACAGAAACTCCGGTGTCGACCCCCCCCCCCAGGGGCTGGCGTTTTAAGTTATGCTCTGGGGGCATATATGGTCCTTATGGAAAGAATGTTCGCATAAACTTCAAAGAGGGCTCATTTGATTGGAAATTGAAAGTTCTAGTTCATTTTTTAAGTCAAAAGATATCGGAGGGCAACTAGCCCCCCCCCCCCTCACGCCTTTTTCTTCAAATCCATCCGATGAAAATTTCTTGATAGCCATTTTGTTAAAAATAGTTCAAAGGTCGGATGAGAAACAACCCCGGTGTCGATACAGCCCCCCCCCCCCCAGGGCCCGTGGACATGTGTTCTAATTTATGTTCTTGGGACATATATAGTTCTTACGAAAGGGATTCTCATAGAAAATTCATAGACGGCTCATTAGATTGGAAATTGAAAGTTGTAGGTCACTTTTTAAGAATCAAGAGATCGGAGGGCAACTGACCCCTATCCCCGCGCCCTTGTTTCCCCAAACCCATCCGCTACAAATTTTAAGATAGCCATTTTTTTAAAAATAGTTCAAAAATTAGATAATAAAAACTCCGGTGTCGAAACAACCCCCCAGGGCCCGGGGCTAGGCGTTGTAAGTATTGTCCTGGGGGCATATATGGTTCTTATGAAAGGGATGTTCGTACAAACTTCAGAAAGGGCTCTTTTGATTGGAAATTGAAAGTTCTAGTTTACTTTTTAAGAGTCAAAAGATATCTGGGGGCAACTAGCCCCCCACCCTCACGCCTTTTTTTCTTCAAATCCATCCGATGAAAATTGTGTGATAGCCATTTTGTTAAAAATAGTTCAAAGGTCGGATAAGAAACAACTCCGGTGTCGATACAGCCCCCCCCCCAGGGCCCGGGGGCAGGTGTTCTAAGTTATGTTCTTGGGGCGTGTATGGTTCTTACGAAAGGGATTCTCGTGCAAACTTCATAGAGGGCTCATTTGATAGGAATTTCTAGTTTACTTTTTAAAAGTCAAAGACATCCGAGGGCAACTAGCCGCCCCCCCCCCACATACACACCTTTCTTTCCCAAACCCATCCGATAAACATTTTGAGATAGCCATCATAGGCAGCGCTAGCACGCTGCCTAAGTAAAGAACAATGTGACCACAATGTGTTTTTTTCTTCTTCTTCTTTCTTCGACAGGCACTACGTATCGAAGGAGTTGAGGTAGAAACTTTGAAAAGGGCTCATTCGATTGGAAACTGGGGTGGCTAGTGCCCTTTTTAATAGTTGAAAGTGATTGGAGGGCAACTATCCCCCCCCCCCGCACCCAACATGCCCCCAAACACATCCAACCAAAATTTTGAGATAGCCATTTTGCTCAGCGTAGTTGATTTCCAGATCGGAAATATATTTTTTTTAGGACACTCCCCCACAACCCTCAGGGCAAGGGTTTTAAGTTATGCCCTGGGGGCATATAAGAACAATGTTGGCACAATGTACCATATATTTTTTTTTACTTTAGAGCAGGGCATTTCATATGGAAGGAGTCGTCGTAGAGACTTCAAAAGGGGCTCATTTGATTGGAAATCGAGAGTTCTAGGGCCCTTTTTAATAGTCGAAAGTGATTGGAGGGCAACTAGCCCCTCCCACGCCCATCAATCCCCCAAACACATCCAATCAAAATTTCGAGATAGCCATTTCGTTCAGCGTAGTTGATTTCCAGATAGAAAATGTATTTTTGAGGAGGACACTCCCCCACAACCCTCAGGGCAAGGGTTTTAAGTTATGCCCTGGGGGCATATAGTGTTTTTATAGAAGGCGTTGTCGTAGAAACTTCAAAACAGGCGGGGGCATATAAGGTTTTTATAGAGGGCGTTGTCGTAGAAACTTCAAAAAAGGCTCTTTCGATTGGAGATTCAAAGGACTAGTGCCCTTTTTAATAGTCGAAAGTGATTGGAGGGCAACTAACCCCCCTCTCACGCCCACCTTTTCCCCAAACACATCCAATCAAAATTTTGAGACAGTAATTTTATTCAACATAGTTTTAAGTTCTGTATATTAGGTTTTTGAGGATGACAACCTTCTCACAGTCCTCAGGGCAAGGGTTGTAAAATATGCCCGGGGGGCATATAAGGTTTTTATAGAACGTGTTATCGTAGAAACTTCAGAAAGGGCTCATTTGATTAGAAATTGAAAGGGCTAGTGCCCTATTTTTATAGTTGAAAGTAATTGGAAGGCAACTAACACCACTTTCACGCCTACCATTTCCCCGAACACATCCAATCAAAATTTTGAGATAGCCATTTTGTTCCACGCAGTTTAAAGTTCAGGAAATTATACCTTTGAGCAGGATACTCCCCCCCCAGTCTTCAGGGCAAGGGTTATAAATTATGCCCTGGGGGTATATAAGTTTTTATTGAAATCTTTGTCGTAGAAACTTGAAAAACGGCTCATTTGATTGGAAATTCAAAGGTCTTGTGCCCTTTTTAATAGCCGAAAGTGATTTGAGGGCAACTAACCCCCCTCTCTCGCCCACCTTTTCTCCAAACACATCCAATCAAAATTTTTAGATAGCCATTTTGATCAGTGTTGTTGATTTTCAGATAGAAATTATATTTTTGAGGAGGACACTCCCCACAGCCCTCAGGGCAAGGGTTGTGAGTTATGCCCCGGGGGCATATAAGGTTTTCATAGAACGCGTTGTCGTAGAAACTTCAAAAAGGGTTCATTCGATTGGAAATTGAAATGGCTAATGTCCTTTTTAATAGTCGAAAGTGATTGGAAGGCAACTAACACCCTTTCCACGCCCACCATTTCCCCAAACACATCCAATCAAAATTTTGAAATAGCCATTTTGTTCCACGCAGTTTAAAGTTCAGGAAATTATACCTTTGAGCAGGACACTCCCCCCACAGTCTTCAGGGCAACGGTTATAAGGTATGCCCTGGGGCATGTAAGGTTTTTATTGAAATCTTTGTCGTAGAAACTTGAAAAAAGGCTCATTCGATTGGAAATTCAAAGGGCTAGTGCCCTTTTTAATAGTCGAAAGTTTTGGAATGTAGGACTTTAAGGATGACAACCCATCCCCCCACAACCCTTAGGGAAAGGGTTGTAAGTTATGCCCTGGGAGCATGTAAGGTTTTAGAGAAAGCGATGTTGCAAAAACATCAAAAAGGGCTCATTCAATTGAAAATTGAAAGAGCTAGTGCCCTTTTAATAGTCGAAAGTGATTGAAGGGCAACTAACCCCCCTCCAACGCTCACCATTTCCCCAAAAACATCCAATCAAAATTTTGAGATATACATTTTGTACAACGTAGTTGAAAGTTCTGAAAATTAGGTCTTTTAGGATAATAACCCCCTCAGAGCCCTCAGTTCAAGGGTTTTAAGTTATGCCCTGGGGGCGCATAAGATTTGTATAGAAAGTTGTTGAAAAAATTTAAAAAAGGGTTCATTTGTTTGGAAATTGAAATGGCCCTTTTTAATAGTCGAAAGTGAGTGGAGAGTAATTGACCCCCCTCTCACGGCCACCATTTCCCCAAACACATTCAATCAAAGTTTAGAGATAGCCATTTTGTTCAACGTAGTTGAAAGTTCTGGAAATAGTTCAAACATCAGATATTAAATCTCCGGAGTTGACACTCATCCCCTAGGGCCCGGGGGCAGGTGTTGTAAGCTATGCACTGGGGGCAGGTAAAATTCTTATGGAAGGGATGCTCGTATAAACTTCAAAGAGGACTCATTTGATTGAATATTGTAAGTTCTCGTTTACTTTTTAAGAGTCAAAAGAGATCAGAGGGTAACCAGCTCCCCCACGCCCTTTTTTCGCAAATGCATCCGATAAAGAATTTTAAATAACCATTTTGTTAATAGTTCAAACATCATATAACAAAAACTCCGGTGTCGACCTCCCCCTGGGGTTGGCGTTTTAAGTTATGCCCTGGGGGCATATATGGTTCTTATGGCAGGAAGGCTCTTATAAACTTCAAAGAGGGCTCATTTGATTGGAAATTGAAAGTTCTAGCTCACTTTTTAAGAGTCAAAAGAGATCGGAGGGCAAATAGCCCCCCCCCCTCCACGCCCTTTTTTCCCTAAGCCCATCCGAAGAGAACTTTGAAATAGTTCACACCTCCCAGGGCCCGAGGGCAGGCGTTGTAAGTTATGCTCTGAGAGAATATGTGTTCGTAAGGAAAGGATGCTCGTAAAAACTTCAGAGGGCTCATTTGATTAGAAATTGAAAGTTTTAGTTCAGTTTTGAGATTCAAAAGAGATTGGAGGGCAACTAGCCCCTCGCCCCACGCCGCTTTTCCCCTAAACGCACCCGATAAAAATATTGAGATTATTTTGTTAAAATAGTTCAAAAGTCAGATAACAAAAACTCAGGTGTCGACACAATCCCCAGGATTCGGGGGCAGGCGTTGTAAGTTATGCTCTGGAGCATATGTGGTTCTTATGAAAGGGGTACTTGCATAAACTTCAGAGAGGGCTCATTTGATTGGAAATTAAAATTTCGAGTTCAATTTTTAAGAGTCAAAAGAGATCCGAGGGCAACTAGCCCCCCCCCCTCACAACTTTTTTCTTCAAATCCATCCGATGAAAATTTTGTGAAAGCCATTTTGTTAAAAATAGTTCAAAGGTCGGATAAGACACAACCCCGATGTCGATACAGCCCCCCAGGGCCTGTGGGCAGGTTTTCTAAGTTATGTTCTTGGGGCATGTATGGTTCTTACGAAAGGGATTCTCGTAAAAACTTCATAGAGGGCTCAATTGATTGGAAATTGAAAGTTCTAGTTCACTTTTTAAGAATCAAGAGGTCGGGGGGCAACTGGCCCCTATCCCCGCGCCCTTGTTTCCCCAAACCCATCCGCTACAAACTTCGAGATAGCCATTTCTTGAAAAATAGTTCAAAAATTAGATAATAAAAACTCCGGTGTCGAAACAACCCCCCAGGGCCCGGGGGTAGGCGTTGTAAGTATTGTCCTGGGGGTGTACATGGTTCTTATGAAAGGGATGTTCGTACAAACTTCAGAGAGGACTCATTTTATTGGAAATTGAAAGTTCTAGTTCACTTTTTAAGAGTCAAAAGATATCCGAGGGCAACTAGCCCCCCCCCCCCCCAAACACACACCTTTTTTTTCCCAAACCCATCCGATAAAGATTTTGAGATAGCCATTTCGTTGAAAATAGTTCAAAGGTCAGATAAGAAAAACTCTCGTGTCGACGCAACCCTCCAGGGCCCAGGGACAGGCGTTGTAAGTAATCCTCGGGGGGCATATGTAACAAGTGAAACATGCAACAAGTGAAGAAACATACACAACAAGTGAAGAAAAACATACAACAAAACATACATCTTAAGGCGAGTAAAGCTTAAATTGAATATGCAGATCAAGCTCAAAACGAAAAAAAGGAATATTTTGCTATTGAAGCATAGATGAAACCCAAAACGAACAGAAATTCAATAAACAATCAATGCAAACAAACATACAATAGATACTAATGTAAATGAACAAATAAATCTTAAAACGAGTGAAACTTAAATTGAATATGCAAATCAAGCTTGAAACGAACAAAAATCACTACAAACAAGAGTTTGGGTATTGCCTACTTCTCTTACTGTAATAGCCTAAAAACCTACTGCTTCATTTTTTCCACTGAAAAACCATATTTTTGAAACAAGATTCAGAATTATTAGTGGAACAAACATGCTTATAAAACAGAATTACAGAGCTAGATAACCGAAAAACAAATATTGGACCGGTAAGCTTTATAAAGCGTAATGTAGAAACAACAATACACAGAAACTAAAATATTGCTTTCTAGTGTCACACAACTTGCGTTCGTATTTCTCCGCTTCACCACTTTCTTATGCTCTTTCGTTTTTTATTCTTCTGTCTTTTGTTTGGTAGCTTCTGTCTGAATTGTTTACCCGAATGGTAAAACAGAAAAATCATTTTGAGTCAGAAAGAAACAAAAATATGAAATTGAGTCGAACAGTAAAAAAAATTATTTTATGGAATGTAAGTATACAAGTTTCCTTACGATAGTAGGGGATGAACCTGACCACCCTTGATTTAGTGGACAGCCTCTTATCCACTGTGCTATTGCATGGTGTTCATTTGCTAAATTTGTCTAAGAGTTTGCTCACATTCTTTTCGTAGAAGAGTTATAGTAGATAATGTACAACTAATTCATCTAATTCAGAATCAACATTATATGCTGACATTTCGTTTTATCAGCCGAACGTGTTGTTTTACAATCCAGATCATGGATTTACAATCTAGTTAGTCAGTGGAAAATGCCTGCCACTAATTGAAAAAAAGTTCGATATTTTCAATTGTTGGCTGATCAAATGGAATTGAATTCGTTAACGATCTGCTGTAAATACAAAGAAAAACGGAACATAATATTAAACGATAAAAGAGAGAAGAAAAATGACTAATAAATAAAAATTAAAATTGAAGCATGCCTGTAATCTCATTTAGCTCGATTACATTTTAAATATGACTTGCCTCAGGTAACTTTCGGATTCATGTTTTTTTGTTGTTTTTCTTCACGTTCTTTATAGTTTTTGAAAGCTTTTCCTTTCGTTTTTTATTGACTTTAAAGCTTATATTCTGCTTATTTTCCTCATGCATTTTACAGACTTTTAAAAATTCTTTTGAATTTTTTTTTTACAGGCTCCTACAAATTTAGCCTTGGATTCTTTGGGTTTATTTTCAGTTTGGGTTATTTCAATTTTATTCTGTAATTCTTAAACGACTTGGCAAACGGGCCATAATTTTTATTTGTTCGTTAGCACAATATAGAGCAATAGTAACATCCATTCACCAAAAATTCCTTCCCACAGATATACGAGTGAGCACATCTAGTCGACACACAGCTCAAAATATACGGACGGATTATAGCGTTGCTTTTCAAGCTTTTTCATATTAGTGACAAAAATTTAGCCATGGCTCATTATTAATTTAAAAATTTTCCCATTAAATAATTATTTCAAGGGAAAGTAGAGAACCAAAGCCAAGCATAATTAAAGTTTTGCAATTACTCAAATGAACAAAAAATAAAATAAATACTCAATTAAATATAAAGATAACTTACACTACTGTAGATGAATATATGGATCATAATAGACCCCGGCGCCGCGCCGGTGGATCGACCGAACGCCACCAACGAGAGGACCGGTTGACCGCCACCGAAATGTCACTACGCCGCCGGTGCGCCGCAGGTGTTCGGTTGACTTTGAATTAATTTTGCGGCAATTCTTTATTGCGTCAACCACAAAGTCGGATATTTTCTTTCTCGTGTGGTTTAGTATTTTGATTTTCCTGATTAGAAATCAAGCAGGGCTTGCACTATCCCCGAAATTTTGGGTATGTCCCGAAAATCTATGCGTCACCCCGAAAATCTGGTTCCCTGAAAATCACCCTATCACGGTGCCACCCCTAGCAATTTATCACCAGTGACTTTTCCTACCAAATATTACTTTGCATACCATAATTCTTCACTACTCTCTTTTTCGTTTATTTTCGTCTTTTTTGTTACTTTGCATAAAAACCACACAAATGCAATTGCAATATACACAGTTCTTCATATGTTGACAAAAAAAGTATCGTCTTTATGAAATGAGATTAAATCATTTCGAATGCAGTTTCCCAATTACTATTTCTTACATCATTTGTAGTCAAGAATTTTATTTTGAAGTTGAATAGAACGCATTAACTATTATACGGCTTCAGTTGGAGTTTGCAATTGATAGTCGACAGATTGTTTCTACAGCTGAATCGTAAGTTTGCAGAATGTGTTTTTTTTTCTGTTTTTAGATAAGATTTTCCTACTGTTTAATAGGCAATTGTTGAACGCCTGATAGATAAAAGAAAATACAACCTTCTTTCTGAAAAATGTTACCCCCCCCCACAGAAAACCCTTCTTTTGAGACAAATTTTAGCTATAGACTAAGCTATCTATAAGGTTGGGGAATCAAAGATTGAAACAGAAGTTACCCCAAAAATATGATTCGTAAATAAATTGTAGCTTATTATCTATACGGGGGGGGGGGGGGGATAGTGGGCTATCATTTTTGGGTAATAATACCTCTTTTTTTTATTGAAAGCAGGGATGCCAAAAAGATATTTTTTTTCATTTAAAGTGGAGACTGAAGAAAATGATGTCAAATTCCCTGGGAAACTATTGAAATATTTTGATAGACCCAGGGCCCCTCATTGGAACTTGTTCATTGTCTTGGGTATTTTGCAATTTCTCATAGGCTACTGGCCTAATTTGGCTTTTGTGTGTGCTCCCTTTTAATTAGATTCTTTGGATCTTATTGAATGCCATAGCGAATCTATGACTCAGTTTTCCAATAATTGAGGTATATCTGAATAATTTTGACATTTTTGTTGTTGTCACTGTGCCCCTTTACTCATACCGTCAATTTTTTATTCTTTCAAGGAACACTAAGCCGCTTAACGTTATTTCGCGTGTTTGTTTGAACCATATAGTGACCTAATTAATTATTAAGTAAAATATTTTTTTAAGTAAAGCTAAGACGGTATCCTATCAAGGTGGTATCCAGAGGGGGGGGGAGGGGGAGAGGGAGGTATCACATTTACATGATAATATCTCGAACTTTTTTTTTATTGAAAGCAGAGGTGCCAAAAAGTTAATTTTTTTTTAATTTAAAGCAGAGACGGTATCCTATCATGGTGGTATCAAAAGGGAGGGGGATAGGGAGCTATCATATTTAAATGATAAAACCTCGATTTTTTTTAAAGCAGGGATGCCAATAAGTTAATTATTTTCTTTTAATTTAAAGCAGAGACGCTATCCTATCAAGATGGTATCCAGAGTGGGGGGCATAGGGAGTTATTATATTTAAGTGATAGCACCTTGAATTTTTCTTTATGGAAAGCAGGGATGCCAGAAAGTTATTTATTTTTAAATTTAAAGTAGGGGTATAGAAGGTATTCTATCAAGGTGGTATCCAGAGGGGGGGGGGAGGCAAGTATTATATTTAAACGATAATATCTCAAATTTATTTATTTTCTAAAGCAGGGATGCCAAAAAGTTAATTATTTTTTTAATTTAAAGCAGAGACAGTATCCTATCAAGGGGGTATCCCGAGGGGGGGGGGTATAGGGAAGTATTATAGTTAAATGATGACATCTTGAATTGTTTTTATTGAAAGCAGGGATGCCAAAAAGTTAATTTTTCTTTTTAATTTAAAGCAGAGACGGATCTTATAGAACATTATATGGCTGCTTTAAAAAAAATACAAAAGGGAGTGTGAAGTGAGGTAAGAGACTTTTATAAGAATATGACAGTTTGGTTGCTACCAATAGCTACTAGGTGGAGTATCCTATGAAAGTGTATTGTCAACAAGTAGAGAAAGTAAATTTGTAAATTTAAGCTGTGATTTGAGAAAGACTGATGAACAAATTAATGTTTGCGATCAACATTGATCGCGCCGGGGGCGCGCCGACGACATCTTACCGGCGGCACGCCGCTGCTGCTGTTTTTTGCCCCGCCGCCACTGGTCTTCCCTTATCGGCGCGGCGCCGGGGTCTAGATCATAAGACTAACAAGATTAAAATGAGCAATTAATTTAAAATTGAAACAAAATTAAGTTCGAAATGAACAGAAAACAAAATGAATAATCAATTAAATACAAATATAACTTATACTACTGTAGATGAATAGGTGGATCATAAAACTAACAAGATTAAAATAAGCAATAAATCCGAACTTGAAACGGAAAGACACTAGGAGATAGGACAGGAGCACCTTGACCGTCTCCTAAACCTTTTAAAATGTAAGTGCTATTCAGAAACAAAATATATTTTTGAAATTTCTTCTTTGATAATTGTGATGTTGAAAAGTAAACATTATATAGGAATTTCAGGATTTAATATTATTTTACATTAAAAATATGCCTTCTTTTATTAGTTCTTTTCCAGCAATCTTGATCATCAAGGTGACCACGCGATTTGAAATAAATAGTTTGATTAAAGCGTGAAGGAAGAAGAAGGAGGAGTGTGAAGATGAAGGAAGAGACTGTGAAGTTTAAGAAGCAAGAAGAAGGGTATCACTGCTCTTGTTTGTAAACCTTGAGGTATATATGATGTATCATGACATATATATGACGTATATTGTAAACCTTGTAATATTATTTTTTGTTGTGTTAATGAAGGTGTGACGCGTAAAATAAACACTCGTTGCAATGCAATTCATACCAATGAATCAAATACGATACTGGTTTAGTGGCCGTAGCCCCATTCCTGTTCATTGTAATCTTTGTTCGTTTCAAGCTTGACTGGATCATTTATTTCAATTTCTGTTCATGTTAGGATATATTCACTCATCTATAGCAAACCTGTTATTTCGGAAAATATAGATGACACCGCAAGCGGAATGCTGTATACAAATATCAAGAATTTAAAAAATAAATTCGTGTGCAACCTTTTTTAAGTAACTTTTTTACAATCAGATCAATCATTGCCCATGTTCAGTGCAAAAAGCTATTAGCTCAAAATAAATTAGAATCACTAAATGGCATATTTATTGGTTCAGTCATTTTTATGGTAACCAGGCTACTGGGCGTATGGAAAAGCTTGCCTAATTTGCGGTTCCATTGCAACTGAACTACTGTACTCAGATTTTCAGTATTCTACTACTATGATGCAATATCATTGGGTAAAAACCAAGTTAGAATCCTTCCATGTTCAAACTTGTTAGAAGTGCTTGTTTTTCAAAGTCATAGGCCTAATATAGCCTAGATGCCTATCAAGATGATTCATCAAAAAGCTTTGGTAAACATTTACCAAATCATACTATTGACTTATTAATAAAGTGAATCTACCACTTGATGCCTTTTTTATGTTCTTTCCAAATATAAAACTCATTTTTGCCAGAAATGAATTTTACCCCCACCCTATTTATATGGGACTCCACCCTTTGACTATTGGAAAAAATTAGTTTATAAGCTTATTAGAATGGTACTATCCAATTTCCTTATAATTAAACACATTTTAGTCATCTAGTTGGAAAATTTGGCATATCTGTATAGGAAAAATCTAAATTTGCCAAATAGTTGACTAATAACTTCTCCCCAGCAACACTTAAATTTGCCAACTAGGCTAGTTGACAATAAGGTATTTGTTTAGCCTTGTGACACCTGATAAGGAGACATGTTAAGAAAACAATTCTTACTTTAAAATATGTATAATGATCCTAGTTCTTATATTATCCAATGGGAGAACCTTTATCATCAAGTCTTTCCACTAAAAATCCTTCTTTTTCCAGCTTAAAATAAAAAGTTTCCAAAACCCATGCTGCTGAGATTCAATGCTTAAGTCTTTTTAAATTGCCGCTATAAATTGCCGCCTAATAAGTTCTTTTATAGACAGCATTCATGCCGGTCTTTTTAATACTTTTTTTTTAAAGAGCATTGGCAAAGAGAGAATATCAAAATATGAATGCTAAAGACTAGCATGTCTTTAGTTCCCTTTGCCCTTTCACTGTCTACAGGTATAGACATTTACCCAACCATGGAAAATACTTTCTACCCTTCTGAGGAATAATCCCCTGCTGAAAATACCCTCCCATGAAAAACACCCTGCAGAAGCTGGTTGGTTTCTAATCACTTGTGACTTATAAAAAATAACAAGATCTCTCATTTCCTGATCAAACAAGCATCCTCCAAAGATTCTATGACCATAGGGTAGACATGGTGATGAGGAAGGGGCAGTCCCTCTGTAATATAGCTAGTTTTGTAATATAGCTAAATTTGAGGTTTAATGTTACTCTTTGCTTTCACAATAACATCATAAATCAGAAAATTTCCCAGAAATCAAGAAGGATCAATATCAATTTCACATTTTTGATGATTTTTTTTAAAGTTTTTGTCCCCTTTCTCTGGAGAAAATAACCCCCAACAAAGGTTCTAAATACAGACCCAGGGATTACACATCCATTTCTACCTCCAACCTCCTCTTGTCTCCTAGAACCAATTTTGTATTTATCTAAAGGCTCAATGAGAGTTGCAATGTTTTGGTGTTAAAATACATCCATTAAGGTATCTTCCTCCCTCCTTAGCCTAAACATTTTTAAGGTCTAGAAAAATTTCACTGTCTTAGGTAAAATTGCTGTTGCTTTACAACTCCAAACATTTCTGTACAAGGACTTTAAAACTCTTGAATAGGGTTCTATGATTGTTTTGTTAGGTAAGGAAGGAAAAAGGTGCCACAAACTGTGCATTTTAATACCAAAATATTCCGACTCTCAATGAGCCTTCAGATAAATACAGAATTACTTCTAAGAAGGAGACAAGGTGAGGATGTAAGTAGAAATTGATGGTACTTTCCTATTATGTGGACACCTCTAAAAAGTCAAGTTTGGTTAATGCTAATGAAATGAAGCAAAACAGGATGAATATATAATAGTTTATAAACTAATTTGGGCTATATATTTGCACATTAGGGGGTGGGGGGCAAAGTATTGCATGTATTAAATACATAACCTAACCTAGGTACCTTTTTCTCCCCTTAAACCCAAAAAACAACAGCTTTTATATTGTAAATTTAATGAGAAACCACACTCTTTGATCAATTTAGATAACAATTACCCACTTTACAAGTCTCCATCACTGCATTCATTCAACTGTCTATAGCTGAGGTGTCCACATAATGGGGACTTATTATGAGAGTAAAGAGTAACATTAAACCCCAAAATAAGCAGAATTCATTCCATATAGGAGATGGACTGCCCCTTCTTCATCATCACCCCACCTCACTGTTATACAAACTTGGAAGGATGCTCATTTCAAAATGAAATGCATACCTCTCTTGAAGGTATTAATGCTAGAGTTCAGAGTCTAGAAAATATTATCTCATCTAAGGTGTCCATGGCCAATGTTGAGGAAATGGTCAATCATACCATTGTTGATAAGCTGAAAACTGAAGTTCAAAAGATGGTGCTACAAGAAAATGACAGACTGAAAAGACATATGAATTTAGTTGCATATGGTGTTCCACCCCAAACCAATGACTTACAGTTCTTACAAAATTTTCTTAAAAACAGGTTTCAAATTGATGTAGGTGCAGTGACCAATTTGCAAAGGCTGACAAGCACTAACCCCAACTCAAATGCTCCCAACTCATCCAATTGACCAGATCCATTACTGTTCTCAGTCAGTTCCTTTAAAACTAAAATTGACATCCTAACACAGTCCCACATTGAAAAGGGAAACATTTGTTTCTATGCCAATACCTCAAAAGAAGACTGGCTACACAGAACAGAATTAGTTGAAGAAATCAAGAAAAGAGCTGCTGCTGGTGAGCAAAATTTAGGAATTAAAAATGGTTGTATAGTGACAAAAAATGTGCTGAAATGGGGAGCCATTACCCCAAACAACAGAATGGCCCTTTAAAAACTTATTCCCTGCCTCTATATAGTATTAACAAACAAAGTAATTTAACTGTTCTATATACAAACGCAGACTGTTTATCTACAAAAATTGATGAATTTTATGCCCTAATATCAACCTGCAAACACCATGTTATTGTTATTACAGAATCACTACCCAAGAACTGTCAGTCCCCAGATGTATTTTTCCAGCAAGTGCCTGATTGTAAGCTCATTATAAATACTAATTATAAGCATGGAATTTTCATTTATGTTCATACCTCATTAAAGTATATTGAAGTTAATGACCCATTTTCTCAAATTATAAGTGAATCCTTAGTAGTTGATGTGAAATTACCCGGATCCTCAATTGCTTTTAGAGTTGTAGCCATTTATCATAGTCCTAGTGTTTGTGAATTGTCTTCATTTAATAATAAAAATATACTGCAGTATTTATCCACTGTCTCTTTATCTAGTTCTAAGTTTCTAGTAGTTGGTGACTTTAACCTACCTTCTATTGATTGGACATCAAGTACAACACAACTTTCTGATGAGTCATTTGAAAATCAATTCCTAGAAACTTTACATGAGGATTATTTGTATCAGCACATTCAAAACCCTACTCGTTTGCACGCTAATTCAACCCCTTCAGTTTTAGACCTTGTAATTACAAAATCACCAGGTGATGTTGCTAGTGTTGAGTTTTTGCCACCACTAGGAAAAACTGATCATTTGCTATTGGTGATATCACTAAACTGTGTTTTAGGTTTTTCTGATATTCCAAATAATTCTCCCAAATATGATTATGATAGAGGAAATTACATTGCATTTTCAGGTTATATTTCATCTCTTTCTATACAAGAGGAGTTACAGCAATGTAATGCTACTATTGATGCATCCTTTGATTTTATTAAGCAGGCCCTTATAGAAGGTAAAGATCAATATGTACCAATATATACTAGTAGACAGTTTTTCAAAAATAGTCTACTAAAATCCTTCCTTGGTATATTGTAAAATGCTAAAAGAAAAAGGTGATAGGGGGTGTGATCATTTAAGATTTAAAACCATCAATTCTTGGTTAAATTATAAAAGAGCTAGAAATAGAGCAACTAAATTCCTTCGTTTAAATCGTCAAGAGGTGGAGACAAATGTTATAGCATCTGTCCAAAGTTGCCCAAAAAGATTTTGGAAATATGTGAGAAGGAATCAAGTTTCACAATCCCCATCATCCACTTCCTTTATAGATCATGAAACTTTTCCACATATAGATGATGATTTTGTAAAATCACAACTTTTCAATAAAATATTTGGTTCAGATTTTACTCAAACACACACCAAAACACACACTCAGTTTACTCCTCCAGATTTAACAAAAGAATTTGATGATTCAGAGTTTACAGTCCAGCAGGTTTATCTGACACTCCAAAATCTTGATCCAGGAAAGGCACCAGATATTGATGGATTTTCCAATGTGATGTTACGTGAACTTGCATCTGTGTTTGCTGGACCACTCACATATCTCTTTAATCTTTGTCTCTCATCTGGTAAATGTCCTTCAGCTTGGAAAAGAACTATCATTAGGCTGTTGTACAAGAATGGTTCAAAGTCCCATTTCAATAATTACAGACCAATTTCAAATACATCAATCTTTTCGCATATAATGGAGAAAATTGTGGTGAATAGAATCCAGGCACATTTTGAGGAAAATAATTTATGGCATTCTGCTCAGCATGGTTTCCATAAACGACAATCTTGTAACACGCAACTTCTTGAGGTGATTCATGATTTTCAATTGATGGCTGATAATGGTATTTTGTTTGATTGTATTTATATTGACTTTTCCAAAGCATTTGAGAAAATTTCCATCCCACTTCTGATAAACAAATGTCAACTATATGGTATTGGCCCACAAACTAAAGCATGGATAACGGATTATCTTACAAATAGAACCTAAGAGGTTGCAGTAGGTGATGCTTTGTCATCACCTATGTCTGTCATAAGTGGAGTTCCACAAGGCAGTTGTCTTGGGCCAGTACTCTTCTGCCTTTTTATTAATGATTTGCCAGGCGTTGTTAGGAATTTGACCTTAAAAATGTTTGCAGATGATGTAAAAATCTACAGGTCAGTCATGAGTGAACATGAGATTTCTTTACTTCAAGAGGATTTGGTTGCTCTGGGCCAGTAGTGTACTGCAAACTCTATGCTCATTAATGAAACCAAATGCAATGCTGTGCACTATTTGCGTAGACTCTCTCAACATTACCATTACTTTGTTGTTGGTAAATCAATTTCAAGTGTGGAATATGTTTGTGACCTTGGGATTTGCTTTGAATCAAGTCTCAAATTTAATAATCATGTATCAGATATCACCCATAAGGCGAATTACCAATTACTACGTCTAAGGCGTACTTTTTCTAAGTTTAATCTTCATTCACTGATTTCACTTTATGTATCCACTGTTTGTCCAATACTTGAGTATTGCTCATCAGTATGGTATCCCCTTAATAAGAGAGATAGAGAGAGGGTTGGGAGTGCAATGTAGGGCCACCAAACTCATACCATACCTGAGTCATCTACCTTACCACCAGAGAATGCAAATACTACAGTTGCCTTCTCTCCAGTTCAGATGTGATAGAGCCGACCTAATAAATACATTCCGCATTGTTAGGAATATTGATAGTACCACCCCAACTCACTTTTTCACTTCTACAGAATACAGTAGTACCCGTCAACACCATCTCAAAATTTACCCACCATGCTCACAGAAAAGAATAGGCCAAAACTCATTGTCTAGCTGAGTGTGGAAGACTTGGAATTCACTTCCATCGGAAATAGTTGCAAGTACCACGGTCCAGTCTTTCAAAAGCAGTTTAGCCTCTACAGATTTCTATACTAGGTCTTATCACAATCCATTTTGAGAATATTTTTACTTTTGTATTAGCTGATTTGTGACAGTGCGTTTTCAGTTATTTTGTAGGCTTACTTTTTGGTATGTTTCAATTATTAACAGATATGTTTCAGTTAGTTTGGTATGCTACTGTATGATTCAGTTATTATGTTTTCAATGTTTTCAGTTACTGTATGTTTTTGTTATGTCATTGACATTGTTATAGACTTTTCATAATTATTTAGTGCAACAAGCTTGTTAAAGCTTACCGTATTTGGTATTAATAAAAAAAAAAAAAAAAAAAAATCATCAGAAATTGAGAGCTCTAGTCCTTTTTTATAAGTCAAACATGACTTATTAATGTTTACATTTTTATAAGTCAAACACGTGGGAGAGGTGGTGGTAGGTATTTTTCAGGGAGGGGGGATTTTCCAACAGTGACAGGGCAGAGACATAAAACATACACAGACATAAAAAAGGAGAAGTAAATCTAGCTTTAATGGTTTATGATGTATGATTTTCTTTGTTTTTGTGACAAGAAAACAGAGCTTTTTAATGAATTATCTTGACAAACTTAAAAAGACAAAACAATTTCACCAAGGTTGAACATGTAAAGATTCCAACTTGCATTTTGGCCAATATGTAATTAAATATGTGATATTGCCTCATATTTGTAGAATAATGAAAAACTGAGTACAGTGGTTCAGTTACATGAGGGTTCGTATGCACAGGGGTTAAGTTAAACAGGGCTTCAGTTGCCATACATGGGGTTAATTTAAACAGGGCTGAGTTGCACAGGGGTTCAGTTGCATGGGGGTTCAGTTGCACAGCAATTCCTTTACCAGAGTTCAGTTGCATGTACACCCTAATCTGTTGTTGTGTGTTTTCCCTTTTCCTGGTTAATTTGCTAGCTAAAAAAGTAAATATGCCTAATTTTGAAATGGATCTCAGCTGTTCCTAATAAGACTGGTTATAGTCCTTCGTTAGCTGATATAGGCTACAAAATTCGGCTGTTTTTGTGGGTTTTAATCGTTTTTGGTATTTTTAAAATATTTTAAGACATTTGTAAAAATACCATATACAAAATATCAATTCTGATATAGAGATTAATTTAAAAAAACAAAGTTTTTCCAAGGGAAGTAAAGAGTAAAATTGTAACTTAAAACAAACAAAAATTATTACTTCACAGCCTATCTAGTATATATCAATAAAACTAGTACAAATAAGCCAGCTAATTATGTTTTCCTATTCTTTTAGTATTATAAAAAACTAGCACTTTACTGAAAACACAAAAGTCAAGTATTAAAAAAGGGAATATTGATTTGGGAGTCAGAAGTGAGTATGTAGCCTGACAACAATAAACAAATTTATAAAGTTTTCCATAGTCTTACACCAGTTGTGACATCAGTAACTTTCAGTATACATTTAAAATTATCTTACAACATAAGCATAAAATTAAATATTTTTTTAATAACTGCAATGTAATTGAACAACATACAGAAATATTGGATTGATTTATCAGGTAACATTTTGGTCTTGCCAGCTATAATACCAATATTGAGTAAAATACAGTCTTAAATTGTAAGAAGTATGCTTTAGTACTGCTTGAAATGAAAATCAAATAAGACAGAATATGAACTCTGGAAATCCAATTATTTTTCTCTATACAACAGTGAATTTCAAGCTATGATACAAATTCTAAAGCTAGTCTATAGTGGCTGATTGGACAGTAGTTTCTGTACTCTTTCTTTTACTGGTTTTTGTGAATCAAAGGCAACCTTGCACCACTGACAGGTTACATGGTCAATTTCCTATACTGCAGACACAATGGAGTGGTACAGATCTTTTAAATCATCTAATCTGATGTTAATGAGGTCAGTGGTAACTCTATCTGGGACAGGGGCTTTTCTTTGTTTGAGCAACTTGATTGCTGAGACAGATTCTGACAAGAGTGGGAGTGGTGGTCTGAGTTCTTGCTCAAGTATGGGGAAGTGGGGTAGTATTTCAGGATCAGCAGCAACATGAGGATTGAGATTATTATTGAACTACTCTTTCCATCTTTCAAGCTTCATCTTTGAGATGCTTATCTTTTTTCTATCTTTCTCCAGGATCAGCAATTTTGTGACCCTTTTTCCATCTATCTTTCTGAAAACTGCTCTGCTGTCCTCCTTTTTGAACAGTACTTTCCAGTCTTCAAATTTCTTAAGTGGTTACCTAGTGCCTTTCTCATCCATTGCACAGCTCTTCTCTTGAGGAGCTTATAAGTATCTTGTAGATTGCAGTCAGATTTATTACTGATTAAATCACTTATCCTTGTGTAGTGTAATGATCTCATTTGTGATTCATGGTTTCTCAGTGGGATTAAGGAAATAGAGAAGACAGAAAATGACATCCTTGGAAAAAAATCCCACTGCGAAACCATGAATCACAAATGAGATTATTACACTGTACAACGATAAGTGATTTTTTCAGTAATAAATCTGACTGCAATAGCCATGCTACTTGTAAGCTCCTCTAGAGAAGAGCTGTGTAATAGATGAGAAAGGCACTAGATAACCACTTAAGAAATTCGAAGACTGGAAAGTACTGTTCAAAAAGGGGAACAACAGAGCAGTTTTCAGAGTGATAGATGGAAAAAAGAGTCACAAAATTGCTGATCCTGGAGAAAGATAGAAAAAAGATAAGCAGCTCAAAGATGAAGCTTGAAAGATGGAAAGAGTAGTTCAATAATAATCTCAATCCTCATATTGCTACTGATCCTGAAATACTACCCTGCTTCCCTATACCTGACCAAGAACTCTGACCACCACTCCAACTCTAGTCAGAATATGTCTCAGCAATCAAGTTGCTCAAACAAGGAAAAGCCCCTGTCCCAGATGGAGTCCTAAGAGAGGGCCATACGGCTCCAATGTTTTATTATTATTATTATTATTTATTTTTTTTCCAGAGGTTTTTTTATATGGAAAGGGGTCGTTGTAGAAACTTCAAAGGGGGCTCATTCTATCGGAAATCGAGAGTTCTAGTGCCCTTTTTAAGGGTCAAAAGTGATTGGAAGGCAACTAACACCCCTTCCACACCCACCAGTTCCCCAAACACATCCAATCAAAACTTTGAGATAGCCATTTTGTTCTCCGTAGTTGATTTCCAGATAGAAATTATGATTTTGAGGAGGATACTCCCCCCACAGCCCTCAGAACAAGGGCTGTCAGTTATGCCCTGGGGGCATATAAGGTTTTTGTAGAAAGCTTTGTTGTAGAAACTTTAAAAAGGACTCATTTGATTGGCAATTCAAAGGGCTAGTTCCCTTTTTAATAGTCGAAAGTGATTGGAGGGCAACTAACCCCCCTCTCACGCACACCTTTTCCCCAAACACATCTTATCAAATTTCGAGATAGCCATTTTGTTCAACGTAGTTGAAAATTCTGGAAATTAGGTCTCTGTGGATAACAACCCCCCCCCCCCCCCCCCCACAGTCATTAGGGCAAGGGTTGTAAGTTATGCCCTGGGGGCATATAAGGTTTTGATAGAAAACGTTGTTGTAGAAACTTCAGAAAGGGCTCATTTGATTGGAAATTTAAATGGCTAGTTCCCTTTTTAATAGTTGAAAGTGATTGGAAGGCAACTACCACCCCTTCCACATCCACCATTTCCCCAAACACATCCAATCCAAATTTTGAGATAGCCATTTTGTTCTACGTTATTGACTTCCAGATAGAAATTATGTTTTTGAGGAGGACACTCCCCCGCAGCCCTCAGGGCAGGGGTTGTAAGTTATGCCCTGGGGGCATATAAGCTTTTTATAGAAAGCTTTGTCGTAGAAACTTCAAAAGGGCTGATTCGATTGGAAATTCAAAGGGCTAGTGCCCTTTTTAATATTCGAAAGTGATTGGAGGGCCTCTTACCCCCCTCTCACGCCCATCTTTTCCCCAAACACATCCATTCAAAATTTCTAGATAGCCATTTTGTTCAACGTAGTTGAAAATTCTGGAAATTTTGTCTTTGAGGATGACAACCCCCCCACAGCCTTCAGGGCAAGGGTTGTAAGTTATACCCTGGGGACATATAAGGTTTTTATAGAAAGCGTTGTTGTAGAAACTTCAGAAAGGGCTCATTTGATTGGAAATTTAAATGGCTAGTTCCCTTTTTAATAGTTGAAAGTGATTGGAAGGCAACTACCACCCCTTCCACATCCACCATTTCCCCAAACACATCCAATCCAAATTTTGAGATAGCCATTTTGTTCTACGTTATTGACTTCCAGATAGAAATTATGTTTTTGAGGAGGACACTCCCCCGCAGCCCTCAGGGCAGGGGTTGTAAGTTATGCCCTGGGGGTATATAATGTTCTTATAGAAAGCTTTGTTGTAGAAACTTCAAAAAGGGCTCATTCGATCGGAAATTCAAAGGGCTAGTGCCCTTTTTAATATTCGAAAGTGATTGGAGGGCCTCTAACCCCCCTCTCACGCCCATCTTTTCCCCAAACACATCCATTCAAAATTTCTAGATAGCCATTTTGTTCAACGTAGTTGAAAATTCTGGAAATTTTGTCTTTGAGGATGACAACCCCCCCACAGCCTTCAGGGCAAGGGTTGTAAGTTATACCCTGGGGACATATAAGGTTTTTATAGAAAGCGTTGTTGTAGAAACTTCAAAAAGGGCTCATTAGATTGGAAGTTTAAATGGCTAGTGCTCTTTTTAATAGTCAAAAGTGATTGGAAGGCAACTACCACCCTTTCCACACCCACCAGTTCCCCAAACACATCCAATAAAAATTTTGAGATAGCCGTTTTGTTCTACGTAGTTTATTTCCAGAAAGAAATTATTTTTGAGGAAGATACTCCCCCAACAGCCCTCAGGACACGGGTTGTAAGTTATGCCCTGGGGGTATATAATGTTCTTATAGAAAGCTTTGTTGTAGAAACTTCAAAAAGGACTCATTCGATCGGAAATTCAAAGTGCTGGTGCCCTTTTTAATATTCAAAAGTGATTGGAGGGCAACCAACCCCCCTCTCACGCCCACCTATTCCCCAAACACATCTAATACAAATTTTGAGATAGCCATTTTGTTCAACGTAGTTGAAAATTTTGGAAACTAGGTCTTTGAGGATAGCAACCCCCCCCCCCCCCACATCCCTCAGGGCAAGGGTTGTAAGTTATGCCCTGGGGGCATATAAGGTTTCTATAAAAAAGTGTTGTCATAGAAACTTCAGAAAGGGCTCATTCGATTGGAAATTTAGATGGCTAGTTCCCTTTTTAATATTCGGAAGTGATTGGAAGGCAACTAACACCCCTTCCACGCCAACCATTTCCCCAAACACATCCAATCAAAATTTTGAGATAGCTATTTTGTTCTACGTAGTTGAAAGTTCTAGACTAGTTCTAGTAGGTTTTAGACTTTTACAGTGAGAGAAGGAAGCAATACCCAAACTCTTGTTTGTAGTGATTTTTGTTCGTTTCAAGCTTGATTTGCATATTCAATTTAAGTTTCACTCGTTTTAAGATTTATTCATTCATTTACATTAATATCTATTGTATGTTTGTTTTTATTGATTGTTTATTTATTTTCTGTTCGTTTTAAGTTTCATTTATACTTCAATAGCAAAATATTTTTTTTTCGTTTTTAGCTTGATTTTCATATTCAATCTAAGCATTACTCCCTTTAAGATCTATTTATTCATTTATATTATTACTTGTTGTATATTTTTTCCTATGATTGTTTAATTTCTGTTCGTTTTGGGTTTCATTTATTTTTTAATAGTAATTTCTGGTCGTTTGAGTTTGAATTTTAACAGGTATTTGTGTAGGCCTGTTTTTTCACTCATCAATGTGCTAAGATCTTACATCTTTTGTCAGAAAACGCTTAAAAGTGAAATCTTTGACCAAAGATCTTACATCTTTGGTCGTTTTTGTGCAAACGTCTTTCATCGTTCTGCTCTGATCAGCGGTCTGAGAACAATGATCAGTAGATCATCAAAGTTCTCTCATCTATTGTTCTATATGGTAGAACAGTGGCGGTCTTCACACTTTTTGCTAACATCAGTGAGCTGTAAGATCTTAGAACAAAGATGAGTTAAAAAACGATAATCTTTGCAGAAAGATGTAAGATCTTAGATGTAAGATCTTAGTGCTAAAAAACGGGCCTTGTATCTGCTGAGCTTAAGTTTAAAATGGCCTTCAATTCTTTTTGAAAAACTTATTTTTTGGAAAGTTTTTTTTCTATTGATTTTTGTTGGTGTTTTATTGCAAAAAGTTTCAAGTTTTTTAAAATTCCTTATTTCTAAATCAAACTTAAAAAATCTAATCTTCATCAAAGTATCAAAACTGGTATCAAAGTAACAATATCCAAATGGCCAGAAATCACTATTAAAGAATAAATGAATAAATAAATCTTAAAACTAGTGAAACTTAAATTGAATATGCAAATCAAGCTTGAAACAAACAAAAATCACTACAAACAAGAGTTTGGGTATTGCCTCCTTCTCTCACTGTAAAAGTCTAAAAACTACTGCGTCATTTACTGAAAACTATATGCGTCTTGAACAGTCTTGGAAAGTATAAACAACGTCAAATTGAATGTTTGATGCATGATGATATTAATTACTGAAAGATCCATCAGTTCAAGAATTTATTTCATTGTAATTTTATTTTTAATTTCAATGCTGAAAGAACTGGAAAAGAAAATATTTGTAATATAATTCGTTTTCAGCCAGTAGGCTTTTGGTTCTTATTTACAGTTAATGAAGGGGGCAGTATCCAAATTCTTGTTTGTAGTGGAACTATATTCGTCTTGAACAACTTTAGAAAGAACTAATAAATTAAACTGAATATTGGACGTATAATGATATTAATTGCTGAAAGCTCATCAGTTCAAAATTTTACTATAATTTTAATGTTTATTTTCAATGTTAAGTACAAAAGAAAACATTTGTAATAAAATTTGTTTTCATTAAAGCACCAATGACGCAGTAGGTTTTAGACTTTTACAGTGAGAGAGGGAGGCAATACCCAAACTCTTGTTTGTAGTGATTTTTGTTCGTTTCAAGCTTGATTTGCATATGCAATTTAAGTTTCACTCTTTTTAAGATTTATTTATTCATTCACATTAATATCTGTTGTATGTCTGATTGCATTGATTGTTTATTTAATTTCTGTTCGTTTCAAGTTTCATTTATACCTCAATAGCAAAATATTTTTTTTAGTTTTAAGCTTGATTTTCATATTCAATCTAAGTATTGCTCGCTTTAAGGTCTATTTATTCATTTATATTATTATTTATTGCATGTTTTTTCCTATGATTGTTTATTTAATTTCTGTTCGTTTTGGGTTTCATTTATTCTTTAATAGTAATTTCTGGTCGTTTTGGGGCTGAATTTTAACAGGTATTTGTATCTGCTGAGCTTAAGTTTAAAATTGCCTTTACTTTTCTTTCAAAAACTTATTTTTTGGAAAGTTTTTTTTTAATTAATTCTAATTAAATGGCCTTTGTCATTCAGGACTTATTCTTAATGAGCTGCAACAAAAAATCGAACTTTAGCATACAGAGCAAGGTATTGAGGAGAGGAAGACCCCCCTTAAATACGTAATAATTTCTGTTCGTATTAAGTTTTAATGTTGCTCCTTACCTTAAGTTGAAAAAGATTGTTTTTTTTTATTTAATACATACAAGCAACAGCTGCCTTTGACATTGGAGAATATCAGGCTTGAAAACCAACAATTGATTAGATATTTGTCATTTGACAACTCATGGAACAGTAAACTGAATTGAACCAAGAACTATTCATTGATTCCTGCCATGCATTGACCTGATGTGGGGCAAAGAACTGTGGCATATCCTCCTTCGCTACAAAATTCCTTATGAGATAGTCAAGACAATCAGTAGCCTGTACAACCAGTTTTGAGACCAAATAATAACCACTGATGAGATGTCAGTAGAGTTTACAACTTCATCAGGAGTACTTCAGGGTTGTACTGTATCACCACACCTTTTCACCTTTTTTTCCCAAATGCTGTTCTTTCACTGACACAGTTGGAAAATGACGCTCAGTAAGAGGGCTGATGGTAGATAATCTTGCCTATGTTGATGATATTGACAGTGGTCAGCTTGTGCCTGTAGATGAACATCTACAGACACAAGCTGCTTAACTCCGCAAGGCTACAGAGCCATTGGGGATGGGGGTCAATGCCAGCTAGACTAGAGTTATGGTAACAAAAAGACATGAAGTAGGCAACCCACCTATTATCACCATAGGCGGGAAACAGGAGACAGGTTGATATGGTTGACCACTTCCTGCGCCTTGGTAGCCTACTCTCTGCTGATAATTGCCATAGCTGTGATGCGAAACATCAGCCAGCACTTACTAGTTCTAGCTTCTAAAGACTAGCCAACCTCTGGAAAAGTAACTATCTATCCAAGTAGCTCAAAATGTGTCTATTCAACAGTTTAGTAATTCCCATAGTCTTGTATGATTTTGAAACATGGGCAGTGAAATTAAAGCCGAAGCTAGAAAACCTCCAGCTTTTAAGGTGAGGTCCTCTATTGCATTTTTAGAATCAAATACACTGACTGCCTCACAAATGCGGAAGTACGTCAGCCATGCCAAGGAAGTGGAGGCATGCTGCCTCCCAATAATTTCCACTTGAAGGAACTCTTCATGACCTTTGTCAACGAGCCAGACCACGAAAACGTTGGGTGGAGAACTTCGACTTTGAAAACGTCAAGATAGTCGAGTTATCATGTACTACATCAGATAGAATAATGTACTGAATCCTAGTGCTTGAGAAAATAGGAGGAGTGTCCCCAAAACGTCCAACGAGGGTGGTTGGGACCTAAGTAAGTAAGTAAGATTAATTTCCTGTACAATTAGCCTAAGGTTGATTTCCTGTACAGATTGAATAAAATTAGCTAAAATCCTGTGCAATGAGGATGAAATGGTTTTATCCTCAATAATGATTCATTTTCAATTATATTGACTAAGGGAACTTTGCAGTATATCTTGCTTCATTCTTTTCACCTTAATCAATGCTTACTTTAGTCACTGGATGATGAATTAAGAATATCTAAAAAGAATAAGCTTCTGGTATTCACTTAACTCAAAGAAACAAACAGGACACAGGAAGATTCTTATAAAAAACTTAAATTAAAGTTAACTGTTTGAGACAAGCTATGACTATAATTTGATAGTATCAAATTATGACTATAATTTGATACTATAAACTGCCAAGGACCACGAAAATGAAATGTGAATGTTTGAAAAGTTCAAGTGTAAATTTACACTCTCATACATGAGATTAGTAAATATTGGGAATTAAGTTTTTATTGAATAAGACCTTCACATAGAGTTATACAGTTTTTGGTGGTAGAAGGCTCCAAATTTGAAAAACAGAAATATGTGAGGAAAATGAGCAAAAAATAGGCTAAAAATACAACACAAATAGCTGATGAAGATGTAGCCTTCCTTTGCAAGTGTAGCTGTATCTGGGAATTGAAATATTGTTAGTGTCTGAATGTGGACAGAGTAAAAGCATGACCAAATTTAGCTAATTAGCTGTCCTTATTTATTTTTACAACTTAGTGTGGCAACACTGACAAAAGTTTGATACTCTTCACAAAACTTCATAATTTTGAAAAAACCAAAAGAAAAATATTAGAAAATCATCAGTTTTAGGTATGAATAGAACAAAGATGGGGATAAAAAATGTTTTTTTTTTCTCTCCTTGGTAATTTAAGGGGATAAAAAAATATGAACTATAAGTTTTCGAAGACTATAATTTGATACGGTACTTTAGCAAAACACAATATTTTGACTGCCTATGCACGTAGAGCATCCCGATCCACTGTTTAAGTGTCTTTCCTGTGATTTCTTTCCATTATTTAAAACAATTTCAATGATTATATGTTTGCAAAATAGTTCGCGCCTTCGTGAAATTACTTTCTAATTGATTCCCGCATTAGTATGTAGGATTTTCTAAAATGGGAATAAATAAAAGGATAATTACAAGTCAATTTCAAACCTCTTGTTTCTAAGAATACTAAAAGGAGGCTGTTCAAATTATGGACTCGTCCAGATAGCGCTACTAGAGAGGTTTCAAATTTTGAATCCTAGGCGCTATTAAAGCAGCGTTGAAATGCGTGTCTAGCTAGAATCCCATGTCCAGATACCTGTCTAGCCAGACTTCAACGTCTAGGCAACGACCGTTCACAAGTAAAATTCGGTGCTTACCTAAAACTACTAATTTAGTTTCAAATAGATTTCATTTGTCATTTCTAGCCAATCAAGAGAGCTTATTCAGACAAAACTTTCAAAATTGTAATCCCCATTTTTACTGTCATAAGATCATGGATGAAATAAGCCAAGCAATTGCCTTAGTGTGCTTCACTATTATGTGTGGTGTTACATATTTGCATAAAAATAATTACTGAGAAAACAAAAATAAAATTTCAGTTTAAAAATGTAAACATAGGTGATGAAAATAGTGGAACTTAACACATTCTGATTGGCTGTAATCGAAAATCCTAGACATTGAGTTCTAGAGTCTAGAACTCAAAATCTAGCTAAGCACCTTGTCTAGCGTGTCTAGCTAAGCACCGAATTTTACTTGAGAACGGTTGTTGCCTAGACATTGAAGTCTAACTAGACACGTGTCTAGACATGGTATTCTAGCTAGACACGCATGTGAACACCGTTTAATGGAACTGTAAAAAAAAAACGAACTAACATTATAACACGTTCATTAACACGAATGCTATAAATGAAGTTTCAAAGGCCGAAGTCATGGGCACCACCAGGTAGTAGAGCTGCAAATGAAAATTCAATAATATCCCAAGATCCACTTGTAAAAAAGCTCACTGTTAAAAATATTTTCCAGGAAATCAAATAATAACATTATATGTGATTATATTTATATGTGTTCAACGATTTTTATTTACAGATTGAAGTGAGAACAAATATACCATGACCGAAAAATCTGAACCAGGTGCTGCTCAATATGGGAATTTTATTAACTATTATCAATTCAACCCAGCCAGTAATAGAATGACAGCATTGTCACACGAATTTTGGACTAACATGGCGAAAAGATTGCCAGAAAATGTCTGCTGCCTAGATGTAGGGTGCAATTCAGGGGTATGTTAAATTCTTTAACATTTGGCTACCGTTTTTGGTGTCAATTAGGTACAAGTATAATTTGTATACCATACATGCTAGCAGCCCAAAAAGCAATTAGGTTTATGGAGGAAGAGGAAGTTTTTATTATTTGTTTTTATTTTTTTATTTATTTATTTTTTTTATTATTTTTATCATTCACTTTATGCAAGCTTGTAGAGCAAAAAGTAAAAAATGTTTGAGGCAGATTTTTAAAAACTTTTGATTGTGAAATAGCTATCTCAAAAATATGATCTGATGTCATGGGTTGATTATGGGGTGCCTTGAGACGAAAGTCTATTTTAACTTTAAAAAGAGCAAAAGAACTTGTCAATTTTAGATTGGTTGAACCCTTTACCAGGTTTCTTCTAATTTGAATGAAAATTGAAACCTAACAACAGCAATGACAACATTCTTGATGACAAAAGGGTAAACAAACAGGGAAAAATATCATCAAATGTCATGCTGGTTCTTTTCATAATCCTTCATCAACAGAAGGTACTTATCAGTGCTTCCACTTATTCACGTTTGTGCTAACTTGTAGAGCAAAAAAGTTATAAAATTACACTTGTTGAAGGAGTACTTATGTTTAACTAGCAAACTTGCAAATTTTAAGCATTTCTTAAAAATCAAAATAAATGATTAAAATTAGCGTTTTGGAAAGGATTTCTCATGTGAGGAAGAATCAGCATTTGATGTCCGCTAATCTTAATAGTAAAAGTTATTTGTTAAAACAAATATATAGGCTAGGTCTCTGCTACATAAATTGATATTTTTTTTGCTCTATATTAGTTTAGTCACTCAGATTAGATTTTAAACCGATCCAAAAAAATTTTAATTGTCAGGGTGCACGTATTAGGTAACACAATATCTTTTGAATAATTATTAACATTTTAGAATGGTTTGAATGTTTCTGGTTCTGTTGCGTAATGCTGGAGTATCAGTTGCGTAAATATTTATAATGCCTATTTAGTCTGTGTTAAAATGGCAAAGTTTTTACTTACACTAGTCTTAGTCCTAGCATACTATACCCCTATACTTCTTATACTATTTCCCTTGTCAGATTATTTTCTTTGATCTATATTACTATGAATACACTCTTTTCGAGGTTTTAAGCCTCCTGTGGCTGGAACAATGACAAACACCTTTTTTCCATCCTAGCCTGTTCGAAGCTTCGGTACTGACTGTCTCCCAAGAAATCTTTACGTATTTAAGGAATATTTTATTCTAATCTAATAAGATAAGATATTTATTTCAAAAAATCTCTATCACAAGCCTCGAAGGGCCGAATTTGAATTTCGGAGTCATTAAAAACATTACAAGCAAAAGAAAAAAAAAACGTAAAAAAGAACAACAACTTGCAAACAATGCCAAAACAACAATATCAGAAAGAAAAATCATTCCTTAGTCAAAATTATTAAACTGCAAAATGTCAGCAAGTTGAAAAGATTAACATTGATAAAACTAAAAAAGAATTAAATATTGTATATATTTAAAAACGTTTATTGAAAAACGTAAAAAGGTGGGATGGGAACAAAAGAAGCTGATTTCAGTAATTTCAATCCATTTAGTTAAAATAATGATATAACACATAACATTAATCGAAATGGCTGTAAAAAAAAAGACATGAAAGCACTTGATGCTGGGCGACCACATGATTGTATAACAAACATTTAACAAACACAACTTTTAACAAACGAACAAAATAAACAAAACAGGAAATAAAACAACTAAATTATGACCAGTCTATCTTACGAAAATAAAAATAATATGAAAAAAATAATAATAATAATGATGAAAGCCCAAAAAGAGATAATAAAAAAACAAAAAAAATATCTATGAACCAAGACCCAAACGAAAGTTTTTCATTATCCTCTTAATTAAACTAAGATTCCCCACCAATCGAATGTTTTCTGGAAGAGATTTCCATACCTTAGGACCTAGATATTTATTTATTTATTTATTTATTACCCGTCAAAAAAGGTAGAAAAGACGGAGTATCACAAAAAAAGAAAAAACACACACAAAAAACAAATTACAACACATTACACATAATCAAACAAATTACAAAGACGAGAAACAAAAACTCAATTATACACTGCACTGCAGGTACGTAAGAAATTTTACTTTTTAAACTCCCAAGTACTGAAGAAACATAAGCAATATGATTGATAACTCCAATTCAACTAACCTAACCTACAGCAAAATACTTGATAACTTCAATTCAAAATCAACGGACTCAATCAACTAGTCTAAATATGACAAGAGATGGTAAAAAAACTAAATATGACAAGATATGTGCAAATGAAATTAAATGGACAGCGATTTACTGCCTTAGCAAACGGTACCAAGTGTGGGAAGAAACTTTCTCGTTGTACCGTTTAATTTGTTCAATTATATCTGCCGTTGGGTCCGCAATTTTAAAATTTTTAACAAGGTGCGAATTTCTTGTCCACGGCGGGAGCCGCAACAAGAACTTCGCATACTTAAAAAATGCGGATCTGAGCTTTCTTTTCTCTGGCTCAGGAAAAATTCTCCAAAACGGGCTTAGATACAGGAAATGGGGAAGGTATACTGCGTTATAAAGTCGAGCCAGAATTAAACGGTTGAAACGCATTTTAGATGAGACTACTCTACTGTAAGCAAAAGCCAGGTGTTTACAGAGATGATCAATAAGAAGGGAGCGGGTAGTTTTTAGATCCTTTCCAATTGGTAAACCAAGGTAAATAATTTTCGAGACTGGGGCTACAGACAGTTCTCCCAGCCTTAGAGACGAGGACTCTTCTTGGCGCCAGTTGAACAGAAGAATATCTGACCTCTGCGGGTTAAATTCAAGGCCAATGCGACTGTAATTCGATTGTAGTGTGGAGAAGGTAGTCTCTGTACCTGCGACTGTGCGGCTGAGGTTCAGAATTTCATCGGCGTAGGCTATCATTGTAACGTCTATGCCACGAGCTATGCATGTTGTCTCGATAGTAGACTGTGGTTCAATAATACAATTATTAAAGGCACAAGGAGATGTGACTGATCCATGTCGAGCACCCTTTTTTACTGGGACTACAGGATTCCCTCGGTAGGACGGCATCACGTCTGGTGTATATTCATTGAGGGCTCGACCATGGCCAGGAAGTAGGAGTTCAGCCTGTAGGTGGTCGTACATGTCTTTAAGGGGTAGTAGGATGTCCTTCTGTACACCTTTCTTTCCCATATCCAGAATGAGTTGGTTATGGAGAAGTGAGTCGTAGGCACGGCAGACGTCATGTGGACCTATAACAATAGACTCCTTTGATTCATCAGCGTCGATCAAGACTGAAGCCAAAGCAGAAATGGCGTGGCCGCAACCAAGACCCCTCTGGAACCCAAACTGGGAAGGGGGAGTCCAGAATTTATCCTGGATTTCATCAATGACCAAAATTTCGAAGATTTTGCAAAGCGTTGGTGCTACTGGGATCGGTCTGAACGAAGCACATTCCGAAGTACTTTTTCCTTTCTTCGGGACCGGCCTAAGCGACCCAGTACTGAATGCCGATGGTACGAGTCCAGTAGTGAAGATCATTTGAAAGAGAAGAGTTAGGTGTCCCATGAAAGTTGGGCTGCAATGGCTAAGGTGAAGGGCGGATACACGGTCAATGCCAGCCGACTTCTTCTTTTCAACCGTCGGACCGTGGACGCAACCTGTGATTGGGTAACTATGAAATCTGTATCTGGAATTGATGAGAGGAGGGATGAAAGCTTTTCTTGAACAGAAATGTTAAGATCCTGTTTTGGGGCTGAAAACTCATCAAGGTAATAGTTTATCCATGTTAAAGATGGGATATCTGACTCGGGATTCGCTGACTCCTTCTTATCAAACATTTTCCATACCAGATTAGGATTTTTAATTACTTTTTCAGAAAGCTCAGATTTCAACTGCACACGGTTACGAGCAAGTTCCTTCCCAAACCTATGCTTAGATGCAACTCTAATCTCTTTAACTACTCCTGAGTGTGGTCTACCACATTCTTTCCATATCCCGTACCAGAAGGTAGCTCGGTCGCATGCTAAATGTAACAAAGGGTTAGAAGACCATCCCTTTTCTTGAGTTTTTTGTCTGGCACGAGACTTGGGTGCTCCCTGAGATTCGGCAAACAGAAGAGCATGGGTCAGTTCGGCGTAATAAATATTAAGACGTAGCCGCGCATCCCTTTCATCACGATGAGAGAATTTCATGAGTAGGTCAAACGGTACGCGAATTCTTGACAGAACAAGATCACAAGAATCTTGAAACATTTCTATATCAATTTTACGCCAAACCGGAACCTCATGCCACCTCTGAGTGAATATCGACGAATTATTCGCAGCGGAAAACGAGGTATGGCTACTGATAACACACTGAACTGGGAAATGATCCGAAGTGAAACTACTCGGAAGGACAAGAACCTCGCGTACTGGCAAAGAACTAGAGCTAACAATATGGTCTAGATTGGACGTAGAACCAGATTGGTGGATATACGAAAATTTCTTGTTTTTCCGGTGAATAGTAAAACGGTTCTCAAGTATCCCTATTAGAATGCAACAACGACTATTTTGGGCACTAATATCAACTTCTAAATTACAGTTAAAGTCACCCACTATTATGCACTCAAGGGACTCGCGTTCGGCTTTTTTAAGGCAGCGGGCTAGTTTAGCAGCACTTATAGCAAAAGCACTATCAGATTTTTCGTCACGGTAATCAGTTGGAAGGTACACATTTATAACTAGCAGGTTATCTAGTCTAGTTGCAAGAAAATTGTCACTATTCTCGTATACTTCGCACGCGAGACGATTGCTAACCAACGTGGCAATACCGCCAGACGGACGGCCCCGCGGAGATGAACGTTTTGCAGGCACGGAGACCACAGAGTAGGACGGCCAGAGATTTAGTAGGTTTAGGCCAGCTTCTGTGATGAAATGTTCTTGCAGGCATATCACATTATATTTGTTCACAAACTGGTCAACCACAAGAGATCGCTTGGAAAAATTTCCGTTTATATTCCAAGAAATTAGTGAAATGTTAGAGATTTCGTTATTCATCATGTTAATGAGTTACCTTTTGCTGGTTTTTCGGACACTTTACGCTACAGCAGGTATGACCCGCTTTCTTGCAGGAAACGCAAAACATAGCACGAGTACACTTTTCTGCATCTTTCTTTTTGGAGACGTGGTCAGACGCGTCACATCTGGAGCAGACTGGGCTATTGGAGCATTCGGCAGCTAGGTGACCTTGGTTGTGGCATGAGTAGCAACGACGAGGTAAGAAAAGGAATTCTTCAGTGGGCAGTTTTTCGTAATAGATCTTCACAGAGTCCTTAAGAAATTTATCCAAATCCGATCGATAGCTGAAAAATACTTTGAACGTACGGGAACTGCCAATCTGTTCAGACTTCGTAGCTCTGGGGATCAGTGCAGTTAGCTCATCCACCGATACATTAGAGAGGACTCGTTTCACTACACCAATATAGTTAGGGCTCTTTATGGCAGCAGAGATCTGCGGCTGGTTGGTCTTGATTGACTCAACAATGGTTTCAGCTGTGTTTTTCGAGCGAACCACTAGTTTCCAGTCCGATTTGACTCTCCGTAATTCAGATATGTCACTAGTATCCGCACATACCGAATCTATGAATCTCTTCCTAGCACTCGGGGTATCAAGCGACTCGGGCAGATTTTTCAGTACGATTGCATATCTCACAGAAAATCCTGGTCTAGTTCCACTTCTGTATTTAGTGACTTGATTATCAGCATTGTGTGTATTATAACTATGAAGTAATTTATTTTGTCTATAAAAACCATAATATATCTCAGGGCTGACACAATTCTGAAACTGATACGGGAATATTCCTGCTTGGTAATTTCAAAGTTGCCCAACATAAAGCACTCTAAGTTTGTTATAACACGCTTCAGTGTCACTAACGTTTTCCAAGTTTCCACCAATAACTCATATCACTATGTTTTGAAGAATTTCCACTCGTTTAAAGTTTTAATAAACGTTGCTTGTCCACAGCACACATCCGAATGAAACATAAGGGTGAAGTAAACCATTGAATGAAAGGAATACAATTTGTGGTGGTAAAAAATTTGTAAAGTTTCAAATTGCTCCAAGTCCTCGTGCGATTTTCGTTGCAACAATATCACTATTTCGTTTCCATGAAAGATTATAATCTAGGTAGAAACCAAGATATCGTGTCTTATGTACTTGTTTAACTGGCTCCTTTGCAAATAAAATTTTTCGATCAATGTCCTGGGGCTCACCTACTCTTGAATGTAAAATAAAACTAGTCCTTTTAATATTAACAGATAGTAAACTTAACAAGTAAAAACATGAAAACTTTTTAAAACACGAGTAGCCTTCAAAATCAAAGCATGTAAACACCGACTAGAAAATTTTAAAGCATTGTCATCAGCAAACGAGGTCAGACAAGAATCTCGCAAGTAAAACCTCATCGTATCAACATATACCAAATGCAGTAGAGAACCAAGCACTGAGCCTTGTGGGACCCCACAAGTTACACGAAACGAGGCAGAACCAATATCATCAATCATAACATTAACCTACCATTCAAATAACTTTAAAACCATTTTTAGCATGATCCTTTTAAACCTATATATTCCAATCTTCGCAATAAAACACTAAAATCTACTTAATATTGTAAGCTTTTTTAAAATCAAAGAATGCTGTGAGGGGAATTTCTCCCTTTTCCAGACAATTATTCCTGAAATGAACGAGGTGAATAGCAGTATGACTAGTAGAGTGGTCTATCCGAAAACAAACTGTCTCACTTAATAACCCATGCTTCGTAAGATTATCAAAAAAGCGGTGATGGACCACTTTCTCAAGTATCTTGGAGAATAACCACAATATCGATATTGGTCTCCAATTACCCATATCTGACTACGAACCTCCTTTGAACAGTGGTATTACTTTAGCCTGTTTCAAGGCATCTGGGAATGTACCTGTTGTCAGGGATTTGTTAATAATGTGAATCAGGGAAGGAAGTAGATACATCATTGTGGCTTTAAATGTCCTTAAATTTACACCATCAATCCCAGCAGAATTTGATTTAATATTCTTGACATTTTTTAATAACTTCATCACTTGTAAATTTTTTAAACTGAAACTCCAGTCTTTCCCCTCGATCATCCACAAATTCATCAAAAGAAGAGATTTTGAATCATTTCTAGCACTCTCATGAACTGAAGATTATTTGTTTTTGAATAAAACTGACCGAAATGATTGACGACAACAACTTTGTTACTTACAGACGTTCCATTAATGTCAATAAAAGGAGAATGGCTGCAATTTTTCTTCCCATTAATTCGTTGATAACTTTCCATTTTACTTTTGTATCACCCTTGTGTTCACTGAACTTTTCACTAAAATGCCTCTTTTTAGCTTGGCGTCGCAGAAAGTTTACTCTGTTCGGATTCCAAGCATTCAGAGCTTGTTTATATAGAAGATTTCTTTTATTTCTCTCACTTATGGTTCTCTCAGTTATCCATGGCTTTCGTGTTTCATCCTTCTTATATCTGACAGCTCCCAAGGGACACGTTTTATCGTAATTTGCCTATAAAATACACATGAACTTATTGTAAGCCAGTGAAGAATCATCACTTATTTCCAATATAGTATCCCAGCTGAGATAGCTCAGTCCCTTGGTGAATTTATTTAGATTTTCTTTTCTAAGAACACGCACCATTACTTTCTTTGACCTTGCATAAACTTAGTCGTAACTAGACAAGTTAAGAGTCACAACTAGGAGATGGTCAGAACCTGGGTGCACAAACACATCTGTGCAACTATGATTCAAATAAGTAGAATTAACGAGAACATTATCAGTTAGAGTAGCAGAGTGACTGGATATACGAGTTGGAACACAAGCTAAGGGGTAAAAATCATTTGAAATCATATAGTTTAAAAAATCAAAATTATCACCTGTAAGATTTAAAAGATAATAGTTAAAAAAACCCATACATATAAAATAAAAATCTGTAGAAGTACATCGAAGCAGCTCATCAAAACCATCAATAAACTCATCCAGGCGAGCACTGGGTTGCTTATACACCATAATAATCTATATCTTTTTTTTCAACTTATATTTCAAGAAAAAAACTCTCTATCTTACCTTCAATCCAAACCCCCAAATCATCTCTAATCACATACCTTAAATTCTTCTTTATAAAAAATCCCAATCCATCGCGGTTCCAAGATGTTCGGTTTCTTACTTCAAAATCATAACCTGGAAAAAAATAAGCCGAGAGAGATTGGTTAAAATTTAAAATTGTTTCACAAATCCCTTCAACATCAAATTTAGAAGAAGATACCTCAATCAACTAGAGGAAATCAAAATAACCAGTAGTTAGATGGCAATTCCAAGAAAAAAGGCAAAGCGAATTGTTGCTTCCTGTTTCAGAGGGTCTAATATACAAACTCTCACGGAGAGGTTTAGAATTTGCAACAGGCAAATCATTGAGACCAACTTGGGCCTCCAAATGGTCCTCATTACGAAAAGGGCTATTCATAAATCTTGCTAAAGATTAAATATCACTCAAAATCACGAAGAAAATTAAAATTGACTTTCAACTTAGCAAAGAATGACAAAAACACAAAAATAAACACGACGACGAAAAAACTAAATACAGAACAAAGAAGGAAAAAAAACAGAGAGAAAAAACCCATAATTAACAAACAAAACCGACTGGAAGATCTAGGGGATCTCCGAAAGTGATCTGATTCGCACGGGATTTATGTCACTTTGCTCTCATTTGAAAATGCACCCGCAATCAGTCGAAATGTTTTTAGCACCAAATTGATTTCTAGCACCTTTTAGTACCGATTTCCTCACTTTAGTAAGGTAAGACATGGGTATCACCAGTACCAAATAATAGAAAGGAATGCAATGAAGGAGATAAAGGTTTTTTCATATCTGGAGGTAAAGCAACGAATGGATTAGAAGATAGGAACGGGTTCAGAAACAGTCCGTGGCAGGTGGTGTCTGAGTGGGGAATGTCTTTCCGTGCGAGGGTTCGTCGTTTCATTTTTTTTTTAAACGGAGGGGTAACTCCTGTGCTCAAGTGTTTCCAACCTGGCTTTTATTTAGAAGGAGCAAGTACGGAACCTTGGCTTCTTTGAAAATCATTCGCAGGGCTCATTTTTTGATCGATTCAATTTTTTCTGATTCTTCACAGGAGATGCCAGGATGCTAAACTAGACAAGTATATTCAAGATGTGGACGGATAAAGGAAGTGTAAATCTTTAAAAAAATGGAAGGGGGAATGCTAAATTTATTTAGGAGGTTAAGGAGGGAAATGGACGCATTAGCTCTATGGCCAATATCTTTAATATGGATATCCCACTTTGAATTAGAATAAATGGTGACCAGAAATAATTTAAAGGAGGACACGGGAATTTCTGGAGGGATAGGGTTGATAATTTGCCCAGGGTAAAATTTTTCACTATTGAAATTGAATATTGATACCTTTTGTGAGTAAGATATGACTACTTTTCTAGAACCCATGAGTGTAATAAGCTGTTTTTTTTTTTTTTTTTTTTTTTTTTTTTTTTGTTTTTGTTTTTGTTTTTTTTTTTTTTTTTACGATCAATGGTGACCAGCACTGTTAGTGAACTAGTTTCTCGGTGCTAAATATATGCATTTGTTAATGTGTACGAAGTCTAATGTCTGGTAAAGTGTACAATAAATCTAAATAAAAAGATTTTCTGGTGGCTAAATGGTCTACGAGTAACAGCTTTTCGTAGTCATTAAGATTCATGGGTTCAACTCCCACAGCAGCAGCGATTTTTTCTGCATTTTCCTTCTATTTTATATTTGGTGTCGTAAAGGTGCTGCATATCTAGATATGAGGCCTTTGTGGAAAGCTTTAAAAAGGATTGAATTTGTTAAAGATTACATTTTGTATAACATTTGGAAACACTGTCTATAATCTAATTAATTAATTTTTGGGAAAAGTAAAGAGCAAAGTAAAGAACCTAAAACAAGCAGAGAATGGTCATATGGTAAATCCAACTTAAAACGTACAGAAAATTACTCTTATGTGAAGGCATGGAACATAAAAAAAAAAAGCGCGAGATGAATCACCAAGGCCAACTTAAAACGAGGAGCTTAAATCCCCATACAAAACAAGACCAACTTGAATCACCATAAATAAGAACAGGTTACCGCCCCCTGAATTATCCTAAAGGCCAGAGTGGTGTTTACGCATAGACTAAGAATACTTGCTCGGTTTCAGAAAAGAAATATGTAACATGCATAAAATTCTACTAAAAAGTTGCCGGCTGTTGGAAGGGAGGAGGTGGAGGGATCACGGCCGAATTTGCGTCATCAATCATACATGTTTCTGTTCTTCCAGATTCTGGTTTTACAAGTGTGTATCATGTTCTCGTTTTCTGCTAAAATCTATTTGTAGAGAATCAGCCTATTATACAGCTTTGGGCCCTTGCCCTTAGGGTTGTATGGGTAATGTCCCACTCGAGGCAGATTTGTTTAAAGTTTCCATTCTGACATAGCTATCTCAAAAATATGATCTGATGTCATGGGCGGATTATGGGGGTGCCTGGAGACGAAAGTCAATTTTAACCCTTAAAAAAATCAATACAACTTGTCAATATTAGATTGAATGAACCCTTTACTAGGTTTCTACTAATTTGAATGAAAGCTGAAACCTTAGCAATAGTAATGGCAACATTCTTGATGACAAAAGAAAAAAACCCTCACCAAATGTCATGCTGGTAAACTGTTACATGTTACCCACCATGTTGCCATGAAGAGTAATGACACCATTCTGGATGACAAAAGTGTAAACAAAAAGGAAAAAACGTGTTCAAATGTCATGTTTGTTCTATTCATTATGCTTTATTAACAATAGGTACTTATCAATGCTTCTGCTGCCCCCCTATTTTCCGTGGTCTCCTCGGATATCCTTGAAAGAAAATCAGGTTCTTCAAAATGTCTCCGAAAATCACGTTCCTAGATACGTGAATGTTAGTACAAAATACAAACTGGTAGTTTTTGTTAACCTTAATTTTTGGGCAGATGTTGAGGAACCCCATTTTTCAGGAGAAATTTTAGTAAACATCTAAAAATGAGGATACACTGGAAGCGCTTTTTCTTAAAATCTAATGAATGAACCCGTAGACGTATCAAATGTTAACCAAAACTTTCGTACTTATTTTTCTTTATCGGGTTTCATAGCACCATTGTCTGAAGAACTGCTGTTAGTCCTGGGAACTACCAATCTTTAAGTATCTATTATACCTTACATTGAGGAAATAAGAGAAGGTTGTTTTTGACACCCTCTTCTGGCAGGTCGTTCTACAAGACGGAGAGGAGTTTAATATAGTAGCTATCCGTATTGTGTAGCACTATATTGAGTGTACCTACGGCTTAGTTCTGCCAGTCATAAGCCTTGACAGCTTTTCTGATAGATGATAGTGCGTAAATGTCAGATGCTAGTGCTCTGATTGCTCGATTTTGCATTCGCTACAGAGGAGTAATCCGGGACTTTCGGTCACCGACAAACAGAGGACAAGCATATTCAATGCCGGGTGTTACGCAAGTATGAAGTAGTCTTGGGACTCAATTTTGTCTTTTCTGATGATAAAGGATTGGTTTTGTGATGGATGATATTAGTAATTATGAACTTATCTGCCAAAACAAGGAGAGGAATATGCCCCGAGACTCGTCTGAAATACCTCCCACTAGAAAAATACAGACCTAAAGATGCAATTTTTCCATCTCCCAAGCCCCCTTGAAAAATGCTCCGATCCTCACCTCTCTAAGATTTAGACCCGTGTGTATTTATGATGTGGAGTGATGCTTTGCAAAGGAAGCATTGTTTCTCACTAAGAAATCAAAAATATCTTTCAAAATTTTGACTGCTACTTGCACTTTCCAAAATATAGTTATATATACTAACAGATATGTTCATAAAATGAAACCCATTATTCAGTTGACAACTTATTTGTCACTTTTATAGTACTGACATGCTATAAACCTTGACAGATTTGGGTGAGAGAGCACTGCAGGAAGCGCTTCCTCTTTGCCTCTTTTTTTTCTTTTCTCTTCTCGATGTGGCGCTTTTTATTTGTTGATTTCCATTTATTCTAATATGGAAATGAGTAAGCTTTTTCATGCTGTAAGAAATATTGAGAAAGAAATATGAAGAAAGACTTCATTGTGGGCAAAGCCGCTGAGCTCGAGCAAGCTGCCCCAAAAACAGACATTGGCGAAACATTCAAGATCCTGCGCGAGCTGACTGGCCAACACGCCATCGCGTCCACAAGCCTGAAACTAGCGAATGGAGAAACCATATAAGATCAGTCTCAATGTCTTTGTCTCTGGTAGAAATACTTTAATAAGCTGCTAAACTCAGATCCGACCGATTGCATTGACCCAGGGCTTGTTGCCGCTGCTGCAGAAGCTACTCCTGCCCCCGACGACGCCGAATTCTCTCCTGAGGAGATTAAATCGGCCGCGAGGAAACTGAAGAACAACAAAGCAGCTGGCACCTGTGGCATCGCTTCAGAACTACTTACTACCGGTGGTCCTGAAGTGATACTTTGGCTGCAGATGGTGTTCAGCGTAATCTGGCGCACTGAAGTTATACCGTCAGACTGGAAGAAAGGAATCATCGTACCATCGCGTTTAAGCGCAAAGGCAGCAAGACGGATTACAGCAACTACCGTAGTATCACCCTACTCTCTGTTCCTGAAAAGCTGTTTGCAATGCTCCTGCTGAAACGTGCCATAAGTGTCCTACATGCTCTGCGCCGCCCCCAACAAGCTGGATTCATTCCAGGAAGGTCGACAACTGAACATATCCATATGGTCAGACAGATCGTTGAGAAGACACTGGAATTCAACAAAAAAGCTTACGTAGCTTTCATTGACTTTCGTTCTGCCTTTGACGCTCTTGACAGACAGTCCCTTTGGCTAATCCTGAAACCTGCGGGCTTACCAACAAAGATAGTCAGCCTCTTGAAAGAACTCTACAGCAGCACATAAAGCGCCGTCTTTGTTAACTGGAAGCTTTCATTCCTTCCCCATCAAAAATGGTGTATAGCAAGGATGCGGTGCTGCCCCTGAGCTGTTTAACTGCGTCGTCGACCACATTTTGAACGAGACACCGTGCACACCCTTTTGGCATAAGTTATCCCGAAAGGACTTTGTCTGATGTTGACTTTGCAGACGATATAGCCATCCTTAGCAAAAATCTCGACCAACTTAAGTCTGAACTCGAGACTCTCCTCCACTCCCTCTGGACTTGGGCTGCAAATCAACTGAAAGAAAACGAAGATCATGCTCATAGAAAAGACCGCATCAGCATCACCCTTAACTGTTGTGGTCAACGGCCAAGCTGTTGACCTGGTAAGGCAGTTCACTTATCTCGGATCAATTATATCATCAAATGGCACACTTGATGCCGAAATCTCAGCCAGATCAGCCAAGGCAAACTGTATTTGGATGACTTTTGAGAGCAGTCTTCCACAAATTGCAAATTAGTCTCCATAGAAAAGCCCGAATTTACTGCACCACAGTCTCAAATATCATGCTGTACTCTTCAGAGACACGGCCGATAACCCAGACACAGTTAAGAAAGGTCGATGCCATCCAAACTAGACACCTGCGTTGAGTTGAAGGCCTTCAATTTAGCAAACCTCTCCACCCAAGTAGAAGCTCGCTCTCTAAGATGGCAAGGCTACTTACTCCGCATCCCACCAAGAACCCCTGCAAGGATAGATTTCGAGTTCAATCCCTCAGAAAATGTCTGGAAACGTCCTCAAGGGAGGCCGCGCACTAGATGGGCTGAAGTTATAAATCAACGCTTCTTCAACCGCAACATCGACTCTAATGAGACCCCATGCTTAGCCCTGGACAGGGCTGCTTTGAGAAGACCGATAGTGCTGTCAACCAGTTCCCTCTACGCTGGCGACTCTGCTGAGCAAGAGCGTTAAGTCAAGTAAGTCAAAGTCAAGTAAGAAATATTAATATCTGTAAACTTTTTGCCATTTTACTTTTTCGGTGCTAATAAAATCTTAAAGATTTTTTTTATGACATGGAAGCACTCTTTCTTCAGCGAGGCAGAGTCTAATCGATCCCACATTTAGGAGAAGCTGTTCATTGTGAAAAGTGCTAAAGATGTTCTTAAAAAGGTGTGCTTTTATTTTCCTTGTGCATAGCAATTCAATTTTGTTGTTCGAAAGGCTTCATTGCTTCTCATGACAGAAAGTCACAACATGCCATAGATGTGTACCTATGTTTGTAAAACTGTATATGATCAGTATAAAATTATACTCAGTGTAAACGAGATAGCTCAAGGCTTGATAGCGTAAATTATATGGAATAGTATCAGTAGTTGTTTATGGTTGTTTTTAGTGCAAACGGAAAAGTGTGCGCGCATGCTTGATTCTATATTAACGATAAATAATAACAATTAATGCTATATTACTGAAAAAAAAGTCAGGAGTTTATAATCATTTCACAGGCTTGATTAATTTTGTAGTGTTTAAACTTTTATTTTTTAGGAGCTATCATTCGCCTTGTGTGAGCGTCTCAAATCCTTAGGAAAAAGTTGTGTCTTCCTGTGTTTGGACATTGACTCTGTTTTAATTCAAAGAAGCATTGAAAATTTTTCATTCGAGCCAGCTCTTACCTTTAAAACCCTTGACATAACCAAGGTAGAAGATCAAAAAGAAATTAGTAATTTCCCGGGGAAATGGGGTAAGCTAAACTTTGACCTGATTTTTTGTTTTTCTACAACACTTTGGATTCACATAAACTATGGAGATGATGTTCTTTTAAATACGATAAAATATTTATGTGGAATGACAAGCAATCTAGTGATTGAGCCCCAGGCTTGGAAATCTTACCGGCAGGCTGTGCGTCGTGTTAGGAAATTGGAAAAAAATGTTTTCGATGAAAAATTTAGCGAATTAAAGATACGAAGTGATGTCGTAGATATCATTGGCAAAACAATTTCTGAAGCTGGATTTGAGCTACATAAAGCGGGAGTTTCTGAGTGGAAAAGGCAGATTTTGGTCTGTGAGAAAGGTTATCCCTCTTGAGAAATTTTTATGAGAAACTGAATAAAGTAACAAAGCCTTATAAACACGTTGGGTAAGGAATGCCAGCTCATACACTGAAGTGTGGCTACGGTTGATGCCACCAGCCCAACAGTTCTAGAATTGTCCTAAAGTGTGAGTTTCTTCAGTGGAAAAGGCAGATTTTTATCTGTGAGAAATGTCATTCCTTAAGAGAAACTTCTATGAGAGACTGAACAAAAATTGTCCCTATATTATCCTGTATTTCTTTAACAAAGTCCTATAAACACTTTTGGTAAGGAATGCCACCTCATGTACTGATGTGTGGCTGTGATAGTTACTACAAGCCAAACAATTTTAGAAGTTAGATTTAAGCTATGTAAAGTGTGATATTCCAAAAGAAGACGACAGATTCGGATCTTTAAGAAATGTGATTTGTGATAAGAGATTTCTGTTAGAAATTAAATGAAAATTATCCCTACATTATCCTATATTTCTGTAAGGAATTCTTATGAATACTTTGGGTATCGAATGTCACCTCATGTACACAATACACAACTGTGGTTATGTTCGATGCTACCAACAGAAGAGCTCTAGAAGTTATGTCTAAGCTATGTAAGATGTGATTTTCAAGTGAATAAGACATATTTTGATGTGTGAAAGATGCGATTCCTTGTGAGAAACTTGGTCAATAGTATCTCTTGCTAAAATAGAATAAGCACAGTATTTCTGTAAGACAGGTATTATTTATTTCTTATTTTTTTGGATATCAAACGTTTCCGCATGTAAACAACCTTTGTCCTGTATATCTATGGAATAATGGATACACATTTTTCCTGAAAATTTTCAGGAAAATGTGTTGAGTGAAAACTACGACCTATTTCTTTAATTTATTCCAGCAGTTTGGATTCACATAAATTATCGAGATAGTGTTCTTTTAAATAAAAACAAATGTTCTATGGAATCATTACCAATCTATAAATTGACTCTCGGGCTAGAATTCTTACCACCAGACTCTGGCTGTGTGTCATGTTAGGAAATTCGTGAAAGTACTTCTGACGAAAAATTTAACAAACTAAGCATATGAAATGATGTATTATACGTTTATAGCACAAAATTTTGGAAGTTGGACCTGGGCTATGTAAAGTGGGAGTTCTGAAGTGGAAAAGGTATATTTTGGTCTGTGCATGTGAATCCTTATGAAAAATCTTTGTGAGAAATTTAATAAAAATTTCCCCTGATTATCCTGTATTTTCTTAAGAAAATCTTGTGGACATTTTGGTTATTAAATTTCACTTCTTTTATACAACTGTTGCTGTGGTTGATGCTATCAACAAAACAAGTGTGAAGGCTAGATTTAAGCCACGTGAATCAATAGCTCTTGGAAAATTTGGTAAATTTGGAAACTAAAGAATGAATTTCTTATTCTGGTTGCAGCAGTAACTGCAACCTAGTAAAGAGTAAGCTGTAACCCTTCTGAATCATTCCTTAATCCACTTTAAATGAACAGTTTTTCTTACTGTACAAGCCTTAAATCTTTTACATGTTTTAAATAAAAAAAAAAGTTTTAAATCTTTCGGTTACTATGAGTTGTAGTTACTTTGTTGCTGTGTATGAGTTGCAGTTCCTGCTACAACCAAGATTAGAAACCTGTTGTTTGATTCCGAAATCCTTTATCTGTATGTACACGACTAATGCTGTCTTTAAATATATTAATAATTTTATTTTAAAGGATGGATTTGAGCTGTGGAAACTAGGAGTTTTCAAGTGAAAAAGACAAGTTTTGGACATGAACAATATAAGTTTTCCCAAATCTAACAAAGATATTTCTTACTATAACAGATTTTATTTTGTATTTCCATAAGATGCTTATTCTTTCATTTATAAATTCTTTTAGGTATTGAATTTTTCTATTTTTACATTATATATGCTGATTCTGTGGCAGCAGAGTGGATTGATGGCCTTCTTGTCGATACGGGGATCGATCCCTGCTGCAACAAGTCTGGGCGACAGGCTGGCTACTTGCCCTTGTAAAAAAGCCTTAATTATTGAAACGTTGGTTTTATGCCCTACGTGTCAGCAATGGGAGTGTTTAGTGGGATGTTAATTTAAACAAAAACTTTCTGTACAAGCAGGTTATCAAAAGAGCCTTTCAGCTGTATCCCAGGAATAGTCTAGGGTCTAAAGATGAAGCTTTCAGGGCCAGTTAAGGGGAACGTTGAACAAGGCAAAATGCAAGATGTGCTTACTACTACAACTGCTGATACTATTACTACTACAACTACTACAACGATTGATACTATTGCTTTGACTGCTACTGCTAAAACTTCTACTACGGCAAATGCTACTAGTACTGCTGAAGCTAAGGGCAATTCAGTTCTCATTTGGCATTTGACCTGTGAACATCTATATGATATTAAGCCGGATTAACTTTAGAATATATTACCGTGGAATACAGTGACCGTCAGTGATTAAAAAAGTTTCGCAACAAGTGAAATAAAAGATTGTTATTTATTGACTATATTACTATTGTATATTTTTGATCACTCACATAAGCCGGATTAAATTTAGAATAAATTAAAGTGGACAGTTCAGGTGTAAGCATAAAAATTGCGATCATGCATTCATTATGTTAACATTTGTGTAGGGGCTAGTGCTGGCCAAATTGCATTGTAGAATAGATGATGTCATGCAGATAATTTCGTAGCTGGTTGATGCAGGAGTAAAAGTGTGGATTTTTTTAGGACCGTAGCTGATCTTGGATGATTGGTGTTTGCCGTGCCTTTTAACGGCTGTTGTACAGCACGCTAGAATCGCGTGGGTAAAAAAAAGGTTCCGATTGAGGTAGGCGCCAGATTTTTTAATTTATTTTTTTTTATTAGCCGAGAATGGGGAATAAGAAGAAGAATAAAGGAAATAATGACAATAAGAAGTTGAAACAGGATGATCAAAATGTATCCCAAGAAGCTGGTGAAATTTACAAATCTACTCCAGTAAAGACAGGCCTGAAAAGGCCTTGTGATGAAGTCTCAGGAATGGACTCAACTTTTGATGTTAGTCTTGTGCGTGAATGCGAAAGGACAAATGCTGGTAGCATTTCCATGATTTTAGAAATGTTACAAACATTCCAAAAAGATGTTTCTGATATTAAGTGCTCACTGAAAACCGTAGAATCTGATATGGAGATTATAAAAAAATCAGTCGATCACCTTGGTTCGCGGTGTGCGGTTATTGAAGCTAATGCAAGCAAAACTAATGATGAAGTGGGTAAACTTACTGATAAGACGCATGCGCAAGAGGTCATAATAAATGAACTTTGTACTCAAGTTGCCCTGTTAAAGAACCAGTCGATGTTGGCTCAAAATACGGATAAGAAGAATAATGTTCTGTTTTGGAATGTTAAGCCTGGACCGAGTGCAGATACTGAAAGCACTGTCAAACGTGTTCTAGTTGATGGGCTCGGGATTCCTGCTTCGGATATTCCATCTTTTTCTGTTGTTAATGTTACGGACAATTTCGTAAAGATTAAAACTGCGGAATATCAAGGTCGATTTGCTATTATGAGTAACGCGAAGAAACTGAAAGGAAAAGACTTAGGTTTTGGCAAACCCGTTTTTGTGAGTGATGATGTAAGCAAGGAAGTTAGATTGATTAGGAGGGATCTGCTTGAGAAAAGGAAGATTTTGCAAGGAAGGGGGATCCAATGTTGGGTGCCTCCGGTGGTTCCTCCGGTATTGTGTATTCGTGAAAACGGGGAAGTTAAAAAAATGGGATGGTATGAAGCTATGAAATCTGCATATTGATGTTGTTTTTTTTTTCTCTCTTTATGTCTTTTTTTTTGTATATTTATTTATGAAGAAGAAGGATTTATTGAAAAAAAAACATATCAACAAAAAATTATTGCTGCCTCCCCTAAAAAGCAAAGCTTGTCCGTGGGGGAGGTAGAGTAAACAAAATCCTTAAAACAAAGAATACTTGGCCACCGACACCACTAATACCATCACACTAAACAATAAATACAAAATAATATCATATATTATACTTCCTCTGGGAACATCATATCAACAAAACCCCCACAATAAATAAATCAATTAATCAGTCAAAACTCATATTCAGCAAAAAGCAGTTCCTTAATGATTTTTCTAAAAATATTGGGGTCACCAATAGTCTTAATATCACTATTCAAACTATTCCATTTCCGCGTACCTCTATAAAAAACAGAAAAACATGAACGGGAAGATATACCTCTAGGTACACAGAAGTCCGCGCTACCCCTTGTATCATGAGAATGAACAGTAGACCTAATGGACAATAAATCACCAAAACAACGAGGCTGAGCATCCTGCTGCAGTCTAAAAATAAACCACAATACATAGAACTCACGCAGGCCTGCAGCCGGCAAAATTTTTAAAGTTGGGTAAATTTCTCTAACAGACATACGTGGAGATATACCGGCTAAAATTCTTACTGCATGATTTTGTAGAACTCTTATTGGTTTTAGGGTAGAAGAAAAAGTAGAGAGCCAAATACTTGAACAATAAAGTATATACGGGTGTATTAAAGAAAAATAAAGATGGCGAAGGACAGACTTGGGAAAACAATGTTGGAGTTTCTTCATTATACCAAGATTTCTTGCCAGAATTTTGCTAGTTAAAGTAACATGTTCCTTAAAAGATAGAGTTTCATCTATTACAATCCCAAGGTATTTAAAAGACGCAGTCCGTTTTATAACGCCATTGGGCATATCTAATTCCTTGATCCATGGGTAAAAGTTTGATGATCGCGAGAAAATAATAAAGTTAGACTTAGCCATGTTAATCCTTAATTTATTTACCCTCAGCCATGCTGTAATTCTATTAACTGATTCCTTCATGGAAATCTGCAGCAGCTCTGCTGTCTTAGCTGTGCTAATGGCTGTTGTGTCATCAGCAAAAAGTGAAACCGTTTCATTAGTCGGGTTTACCGTTAGTTCATTTATTCTATAGCAAAAATTATTTAGACAATTTGGTAAATCATTAATAAATATCAAGAATAATATAGGACCGAGAACTGATCCTTGCGGAACACCTATTTCAATACGCTTTCTTTCGGAAGAAGTATCATTTAGTTGGACATACTGATAACGATTACTTAAAAAACTTCTTAAAAAATTTAATGATTTACCCCTCAAACCATACACCTCACACTTCTTAAGTAGAAGCTCATGATCCACAGTATCGAAAGCTTTCATCAGATCTAAAAATATAGCACCTATTTTGAAACCTTTATCTAATACATCATTAATAATAGTTGTCAAATAAATCATCGCCTGTTCCGTTGTCCTTTTTCTACGGAACCCAAATTGTGTCTCTACCAGTAACTTATGATCCTCCAAAAAACTCATCATTCTAATACTAAAACACTTCTCTAAAACACGGGAAATAATGGGTAAAACAGATATCGGTCTATAGTTTCCTGGGTCATTTTGAATACCACCCTTATGAATTGGGGTTATACGGGCAACTTTAAAACAATCTGGGAATTTTCCTTGACGAAAACACTCATTAATTAACCCACATAAAACTTCAGCTATAACAGGAAAAATACATTTAAGTGTTTTTAGAGTAATATGATCGCTACCAGATGAATTACTACGCAACCCATAAATAATTTTTTTAATTTCATCAACCGTTAGAAGTCTAAGGTGAAGAGACACATCAATTGGGTCCCTCAGTAAGGACTCGGACGATGGGTCACCACTATCAGGCACAACTGACATAGCTAAATTCAGACCAATATTCGAAAAATAACTCTGAAATTCATTGCATATGTCCTTTTCAGAATTCAAAGTCTTTCCCATTACACTAACTAATTCATCAGGTACACTATTTATTTTTAATCCAATCACTTCTTTTATTAGTCCCCAGGTTTTCTTAGGGCATCCTTCGACCTCCTTAAACTTTTTCTCAAAATATTTCTTTTTTTCATTTCTTAAAATTGTATTCAACCTATTTCGATAAATTTTATATAATTGCTTATTTTCTTGTGTCGGGTTAATTATTTGAGCTCTAAACAATTTATCTCTTACATTTATTTGCTTCAAAATCACAGGACCAATCCAAGGTTTTTTACTTGAGTGCTTTCTATTAAACGGTTTCAATATGACTACTTGACTTATCAAACTCTGCAACTTTTCATAAAATAAAACAAACTTTGAATTTGCGTCCTGAACTTCGCCTAGAACATCGTACCAATCCACCTTTTCTATATCATTTTTAAGTTTTACCATCGCACTTTTACTGATCACTGGAATCCTTGATTTTTTGCCTTTAACCACCTTCGTGACAGTTCTAAAGCTAGCTGAAACTCCAAAGTGGTCAGATACATCGTTGATAAGGACCCTGGGAAGACTCAAGGGTACATTAGAAAGGATGTTATCCAGAAGCTTAGCTGATGTTCCCGTAATTCTTGTAGGGATATTTATACAAGGATGAAACCCATTGGATAAACTTCTATTAATAAATTCAGTGCTAGCAGATGACTGATCAATAAGGTCAATATTAAAATCCCCCATAATAAAACATGGCATAGAGTTAATCGGAAGTTTCATTAATTGTTCTTCAAATAGGTCCATAAAGTCTTGGAGCAGGCTCTGTGGAGGTCTATATACTACAACAATACAAAAATTCAAATTCTCTCTAGTTATATGTAAAACAAAACACTCACAAACTTTCTCTCTATATATTGTAAGATCTTCTCTTATTGAAACCTTATAATCAGCCTGAATGTAAGCTGCTAGGCCTCCATGTTGGTAATACTCGCGATTCCTTACATATAAATTATACCCAGGGATATGTAGTAATTGCGAGTTATTATCATTTAACCACGTTTCAGTTAAAGCGATCACCTGAAAGACATTAGTATTTATTAATTCCGATAAAAAATTATGCGCAGAATTCAATCCCTGACAATTCAAATGAAAAATGTTAAGGCCAAAATGGCCCCTATCACAATACAAGGGTAGTGCTTCTTCTTTAAAAATATACCTTGATGGTTCATTTGTGAAAATCTCAGTGGCATTAATATCTAAATTTCTATTTATCCTTTGATTAAACTGGCTGGAAAAATCAACCCTTCGACTTTCAAGTTGCAGGACATTGCTGTTCCCAGGAGGAAAAACGATATCTCTAACCATCATCAATAAAAGTTAATGTATGTGACGGTAGAGGGTGGCGGTGGCGAAAAAAATCATTATCTACTAAACATATACCTAGGCCTAGATAAATACAAAAAAAAATAACAAAATATATTCCGGCAAAGCGGACATACAATTTAAAAAAGCACATTATTGCAAGCTTCATGGCACAAAGCAAAACCATTCAAAAAGACATCAGCCCGCTACCACCCACTCAAAATAATTTCACATTAACAAACATTTTAAACTATTTACTCAAAAATAAAAATTATCATTAACCCAAACATTTCAAATTCATCACTATCAACTTTTCCATATCTATTTGATTAAACCAAGCGAAAAAGAAAAGATAATTAACCAATAAGTAAACTAAACACATTCAATAAAACACTCATTTTTTAGCACCTCTGGAAGCTGTGGAGGGAGGAGGCTTAAGTGCTAGTTCCTCAATCCATTCATCACACGTAAACTTCACTTTCGTACCACCCGGACGTTCAAACTGAAGATATGGTGGAACTGTGTTTGATACCCATGAAATTATACCCATCGTTTTAAGACACAATTTTTTTTCATATAGTTTTTTTCTTGCCTCTCTCACAGAAAATGGGGCATCATCACTCACATAAATGTTTCCCTGGTTTGCTATGTTTCTTCCTTTAAGCTTCTTCCCATTTTTAAGGATTTCAATCTTGTTTCCACGGTTTTTTACATTAACCTTAAAATATTTCTTATCCTTTTTTATTGCAACAACTGAAAAATGGGGTATCACTGGTAAATTTAGTCCATCCGTACATATCTCGGTAAACATACGTTTGGCTTGATCTTCATCCTCACAGACTGCATTCCATACAACCAAATTATTTTCGTTAGGCTGATACTCTGCAGCCATAAGCCTATCAGACATACATAGGGTCTTTTCTTTAAAATATTTAACTTCTGACTGCAGGTTAAAATTATCATTTTTCAACAAAGAAATGTCATTTTCTACAGCATGTGTACAAGACTTAATCCCGGAGAATTCAGACCTTAAGGCTAATTGCTCTGATTCAATTGCTTTTATTCTATTTTCTACTACAATGAATCGCTGTTCAATTGATTGGACTGAGCTATGAGTTTCACGCATAATGTTCATCATCTTTGCAAATTCCTCTGATAGGGTCATTAACGAAACCTGAGTTGTCACTGGCTTCCGAATATCCGGATTTCCTGACGTATTTGGGGTACTTGTGGCAATATCCTCGCTAGAATCAATATCTGGACGACTCCTTTTATTTTTTTTCTTGCCCATCTTAACTTAGTAATAGCTAAAATTGACTTACTGGCAAAAGAAGAAGCCACCAGTCCTAAATCAGTCCTTTTTCCCCACTGTACTATTCCTTTAATCTCATATCACGAATAATTTGAGCCTTAAATCACTTTGGAGGAATAACAGCTAATCATTTCCGTTGTTGAGTTTTATTTAGGGAAAGGCTTGTATTTTCAGATTGTCTATTATCAGATTGTACAAAGTTTTCATTATATCACAGCATGCAGATAATTTAGCAATAATCCATCGTCATTCATTTCATTACGTGATTCATAGAGTGGGCGATAGCAAGCAATACGGTCTTAACCGGTTGAGCAATGAATCATGACTGAAGATGGTATGTAAGATGGTTCTTTTTTTTGGAAGAGTTATGTATGGTAAAAAGAGAGATGTTTTGTTAAGTAATGTTATATATTTTTTTTTCTTGCGTATGTTGCAGTTATGTATATTTGGCTAGTAGCCCTTAGCTATATGAGTTTAGAGTGATTTGGATGTGGCCTTTTATAAGGCTATTACCGTTTATTAGTTTTTGTTTTATTTTATTTAATTTTGTTTTTTGTTTGTTTCAGGTTTTTGTGTTTTTGGTGCCTGGTTATGGCCCCATTATTTCCTCGGACCTTGATGGTATAATGAAAATTGGGGGTAAGTTAATTGGTTTTGTTTCTCTCGCTTCATTCTCTTGCCCGTCTTTGGTGTTTGATAATGGTTGAGATAAATTTGAATAGATTGGGGGAACTTGAGAGTCGTCGTGTTGATTTTTCACAGATGAGTGAGGGTATCATGAATGAAGACCAGGTTGAGGGTGGAATGAATGTTGAGTGTGCTGATTCAAAATATGTGTGTCTGAATGAATTGAATGAATGGAAAGTTATGCAGGAGCTGAAAATGTATGGTATGAATTGTCGCGGTTTAAATAGTTCGTTTAATTATATTAATGAAGTTTCATCTAGGCTGGAGCCTGATGTAATGTCTTTGACAGAAACTTGGCTGAACGACCATAACTCTTCATTATTGGATATACCAGGCTATAGGTTGTTTCTTCGGAATCGAGTGGAAAGACAGCATGGTGGTCTTGCAATTTATGTGAAAAATGGATATAATGTTAAGCCAAGGCCGGATATTGCTGTATATCGAGAAATGATTTTTGAATCAATGGTGTTAGAGGTTTCATTGTCTGGGCGTAAGTTATTTCTTGTTGTTGTTTATAGGCCCCCTTCAGGAAATGTGGATGAGTTTTTGGACCTGATGGATAATATGTTGGATAAAATACCGGATTCGCGAGTGCCTTGCTTTATAAGTGGTGATTTTAATATTGATTTGAATAATGTGCAAGATGTGAATTCGAAGGCAAGAAGTTTTTTGAATCTTATGTATAGTTATGGTCTTTCCCCTTCTGTTAATATTCCAACTAGAATATCTGGAGCTTCTGCATCTGTGATTGATAATCTGTTTTTGAATGTTAGCTGCGACTTGTCGCGAGTGTTAGTGAACGACGTTTCCGATCACTGTGCTATTGTGATCCGTGCAGCTATTAGTTGTTGTCGTCAAGGAGGTGGTATGACTGGAGTTAAACAGCCTATAATTGATAAGAAAGCTATATATAAATATAGGACTAAACTTACGAATGAGTCATTTGAATGCCTTGATGGTACTGATTGTGTTAATGATAAATTTGGTAAATGGTATGATAAACTGATTCAGATGTTATATGAAAGTCTAGAGTTCAAACAAAAGCGTAAACGTTATGATGTTGCAAAGAAACCATGGATATCGAAAGCGCTACTTAAATCGATGGATAAAAGACAAGAGCTCTATGAAAGGTCTACTAAAACTGGATCTCAATCAGATAAAGATATTTACAAAAGTTATAATAGAAATCTTAACACCCTTCTAAGACAGGCTAAAAAGCTCTACTTTGTAAATAAATTTAAAGAAGCAGAAGGCAATCCTGCAAAAACGTGGAGAATCATCAAGTTGGTAGTGAACCCTCGTGCTGCCCCGACTATCCCTGACATTCCTGATGCTCACTCGGATAATCAAGTTGCTAATATAATGTGTGCACATTTTACAGATATTGGTAAGAGTGTATCTGATAGTGTTGCGCAGTCACCCAGTGATGGCTCTTATAATGATTTTCTCGATGAAGCAGCTGAAGTCTCTATATTCTTAAGACCAGTGACTCTTGCAGAGCTTGAGACGACGGTGAAGTCAATGAAGAATTCAGCAGCTGGGTCGGATTTTTTCAGTGTTAGAATTCTTCGTTCAGTTTTCTCTATTATTTCAGGTCATTTGTTGTATTTGATTAATTCATGTTTTAAGAGTGGAGTTTACCCGGATTGTTTGAAAAGTGCTCATGTGGTACCCCGGTTTAAGAGTGTGATAAGAATGATATGAATAATTACAGACCAATATCAATGCTCCCAATAATATCGCGTCTGTTTGAAAAACTGATTTATGTAAGAATGGTGGATTTTTTAAATAAAAATTCTTATTTTCACCCTACTCAGTTCGGATTTCGTCATGGGATGTCAACAGAGCAAGCTTTGCTTTTTTTAACAACATTTGTCAATGATTCGTTGGATGCGGGGTTGAAAGTTGCGTCTATATTTCTGGACATTATGAAAGCATTCGACTCTGTTGACCATAGTGTATTATTATCAAAATTAGAGCATGCCGGTATTCGTGGTAATTTTCATAGTTTGATTTTGTCTTTTTTGAGTGGAAGGAAACAGTGTGTTGGGGTTGGGAGTGTTCATTCTGATTATATGAATGTGAGATGTGGAGTACCACAGGGTTCTGTGCTTGGACCCTTGTTGTTTTTAATCTATATTAATGATTTGAATGCGTGTCTTAAAAGGATATTTAGTCATGTGGGACCTGCAGCTAGAAGGTCAAAGATGATATTGCCTAGCTTCGCTGATGACACACAGTTTTCTGTGGCAGCTGTGACTGAGGCAGATTTATTTCTGCTTTTAAATACAGGAATGAGTTGTATTGAAAGATGGATGCGTGTAAATAAATTATGTTTGAATCATAGTAAAAGTAAATTTATTCTATATGGAAGAAGTACTAATTATTATCCTTGGATCCATGGTATTCAACTAGAAAGTGGATATCTCCAGAGACATAGTTATGTTCAATATCTTGGTGTCCAAGTTGACGAGTGTCTTATGTTTAAACCTCATATTGAATCACTGTGTACAAAAATTGCCAGGAATGTTGGAATGCTGCGGAAACTGAAACATTTTTTCCCTCCTAAAATTTTAAGAATGCTGTATTTCTCGCTGGTTCATCCGTATTTGTTATATTGTGTAAGTGTTTGGTCAGCGACATTTATTACTTATCTACTGCCACTGAGGGTTCTACAAAATAATGCTGTTCGTGTTTTATCTGGAATGCGAGGTTCTGACTCGGTTCGAAGGCAATACGACGGTATTAAGATTCTGCCACTGTTCGGCCTAGTTAAGTTTTACACGGCATTATTCATGTTTAAAAGTTTTAATAACCTGCTACCTGCATGTTTCTCGATTGCATTTACCGAAGCTAAACACAGGTATGAGACAAGAAATGCCCATTCAATACGAACCCCGTTCCCTGTAACAACAAGGTCTACATTTTCTATCCGTTTTTATGGCCCGGCTGTCTGGAACAAACTTCCCGAGGAGGTAAAAAATAAGACAGATCTGGATGAATTTCGAAATTCCCTCAGAGTAAGCTGTTTTTATCAATATGGAAGATTTTAGTGGTTGTGTGTAGAGAATGATTGGTCGAATGTTGTTGGTGAGATGATTGTTTGGGTTTTGAATGGATGAGTGATTTATTTTCCTTTTTTATTTATTTTTTTTCTCCTCTCTTTTTGTGAATGTTGTGAGTTGTGTTGCGTTGTTTGCGTGGATGATTCTCAAGTTCCCACTTTTTTTGTTGGAGGGGTGGGAGAGGGAGGCGAGAGAAGATATTTATTTGTTTTTGGGTTGGACCCTTTTTGGTTTTATTAGGGTCCGAGGAAATAAATGATAGTAATAGAAAATATTATATATATTTTTTAAAGTGTTTTTCTTTTTTTTTCGGGTTTTGTCCGGCATGCAGTAATGCATTGGATTGTGTTTTTTAAATGAGATGTTTGTTTATTTATTTATTGTAACCCGTTTGTAAATAAAAAAAAAAAAAAAAAAAATACAGTGAAACTTTCAGAGAACGTCGGTGGCGATAGAAAACGCTACGTGGACGGAGGTTATTAAAAGGCATGAACAGCTGTATCTCAGGAACAGCTTAGATTATTAAGTTGAAAATTTCAGTTCACGTTAAAAGGGATGTTGAACCAATCAAATGGTACTCTATGTATTAATTAAAAAAAACTTTTTTTACGAATAAAGTAAAGAGGCACATCAAACCAAACGTAAGCAGAAATAAAGTCAGATAATTTTCCAGGCGTAAAACTACCAAAAAATAACCATCAATAAATTTTACTCAATAAATTTTACATCAATAAATTTTTTACATCATTACATTAATAAATATTCGCACTTTACTGAAAATAATCCTTATTTTGAGCTGAATTCACAATATATATATATATATATATATTTATATATATATATATATATATATATATATATATATATATATATATATATATATATATATATATATATATTATATATATATATATATATATATATATATATAAAAATCACAATAACGAAAAAAAAAATCATAACCAGGGTCATTCAACAAAATAACAAATGAATGCGAATTGACAGTTTATTATATATATATATACTGGTATTTCTTCCTTAAAGTCTTGATTATTTTAGGTTTATTAGAGTTAAAACAGTGAAAACAGAAGGCATAGGGGGGGGGGGGGGTCAACCCTACTTGTATTACTTTCTGCTTGTTTTGAGTTTGACTGGGTCACTTATTGTAACTTCTGTTTGTTTTGGGTTTCACTTATTTATTTATTGTTATTTATTGTTAGTTTTATCCTTGGAAAATTAGTTGGCTTTATTTCTGCTCATTTTTGGTTTAATTTACTCCTTTACTTTTCTTTGAAAAACTTATTTCGTGCAAAAGTTTTTTAAATTAATTTGGGTTAGCTTTTTTTGACATAGTCCTTTTCATTGGAAAAGAAAATAATATTTTAAATCTTTCCTGTAGTTTGGCTTATTATTTTATCTGTTGGAAAAAATTTCCAACGATTTTTAATAACACGTTCTCTTCAAAATCTGGACACATATAGAAATGTTTAATTTAGTTTTACATATCCTCAAGTTTTCCTGAAAAAAAAAAAACATAATACCATTCCCAGAAAATTGTAGATCTGCTATTTTGACAACCTAGATGCGATTACACTATGTTTTGATTTAGCCCAACATCCCCGAGCTATCAGTCTCTGAAAGTGCCACATTAATTGCTTTGTTAATATTAGTGCTAATAGTAGTAGTAGTAGTATGTACATAGTGATTTTTTATTAGCCCAACATACTCGTCATCATGCTCTGAAAGTTCAAACTGTTCTCGATATACTGCTGATACGGTCATTTGACAGCCTACATAGAAACAGCCTGTTTCAATTAAATTTAACAAGTCCCTAACATTATCTGAAAATGTCTCGTTAATTACTCTTAGCCTTAATATGAGCATTAGGAGTAATAGTAGAAGTAGTAGGGGTAGTATCATATGCAGCGCAATAGCGCTGCCTAAATATAGAACTAAGTGGGCACAAAGTACTTTTTTTTTACCAAGGCACTTTGTTTAGAAGGAGCTGTCATAGAAACATCGAAAGAAGCTCATTCAATTGGAATTGAAAAGTTCTAGCGCCCTTTTTAAGTGCCAAAAGTTATTGGAGGCCACATAGCCTCCCTCCCACGCCCATCAATTCCTCAAATACATCCAATTAAAATTTTGAGATAGCCATTTTGCTCAGCATAGTTGAAAGGTCCAGTAACTGTTTTTTAGGGATGATACCCCCTCTCCCACAGTCCAGGCTAGGCTGTAAGTTACGCAATTCGCTAATTGTTTACATATTGTACTTGTTATTGAAAAAGTTGGGCGTGTTTAACCTTTGATCATAGGCAGCGCAATAGCGCGGCCTAGGTAAAGAACGATGTTGGCACAATGTATTATTATTATTTTTTTATTTTCATACCAGAGCACTTCGTATCGAAGGAGTTGTCGTAGAAACTTCGAAAAGGGCTCATTCAATTGGAAATTGGAATGGCTAGTGCCCTTTTTAATAGTCGAAAGTAATTGGAGGGCAACTATACCCCCCACGCCCATCATTCCCCCAAACACATCCAATGAAAATTTGAAAAAATATAAATGTTCACATCTAAAAACTGAAAAAAAATATAAATAATTTTTAGTTTTATAACTTTAATAAATTAAATAATATTAACATTTTGATTACTAAATATCAGGGTATGTATATTAAACTGACAATGCACATTCATTTGTATTTTTTTCATTAAAGTGCAAATTATGTTCTGGCCTTGGGAAGGCATAGGGGTTTTGAGCCCAACTTATGTTAATTTCTGCTCGTTTTGAGTTTGACACGGTTAATTATTGTAATTTCTGTTCGTTTTGGGTTTCATTTATTTATCGATGCTGACTTTTGGTAGTTTCACGCCTGGTAGATTTTTTGATTTTATTTTTGCTCCTTTTTTGTTTAATGGAGTTCTTTACTTTTCTTTGTGCCTGATAGTGATGACCCAACGTCCGAGTCCTTACTGAGGGACCCCATTGATGTGTCTCTTCACCTTAGACTTCTAACAGTTGATGAAATTAAAAAAATTATTTATGGGTTGCGTAGTAATTCATCTGGTAGCGATCATATTACTCTAAAAACACTTAAATGTATTTTTCCTGTTATAGCTGAAGTTTTATGTGGGTTAATAAATGAGTGTTTTCGTCAAGGAAAATTCCCAGACTGTTTTAAAGTTGCTCGTATAACCCCAATTCATAAGGGTGGTATTCAAAATGACCCAGGAAACTATAGACCGATATCTGTTTTACCCATTATTTCCCGTGTTTTAGAGAAGTGTTTTAGTATTAGAATGATGAGTTTTTTGGAGGATCATAAGTTACTGGTAGAGACACAATTTGGGTTCCGTAGAAAAAGGACAACGGAACAGGCGATGATTTATTTGACAACTATTATTAATGATGTATTAGATAAAGGTTTCAAAATAGGTGCTATATTTTTAGATCTGATGAAAGCTTTCGATACTGTGGATCATGAACTTCTACTTAAGAAGTGTGAGGTGTATGGTTTGAGGGGTAAATCATTAAATTTTTTAAGAAGTTTTTTAAGTAATCGTTATCAGTATGTCCAACTAAATGATACTTCTTCCGAAAAAAAGCGTATTGAAATAGGTGTTCCGCAAGGATCAGTTCTCGGTCCTATATTATTCTTGATATTTATTAATAATTTACCAAATTGTCTAAATAATTTTTGCTATAGAATAAATGAACTAACGGTAAACCGACTAATGAAACAGTTTCACTTTTTGCTGATGACACAACAGCCATTAGCACAGCTAAGACAGCGGAGCTGCTGCAGATTTCCATGAAGGAATCAGTTAATAGAATTACAGCATGGCTGAGGGTAAATAAATTAAGGATTAACATGGCTAAGTCTAACTTTATTATTTTCTCGCGATCATCAAACTTTTACCCATGGATCAAGGAATTAGATATGCCCAATGGCGTTATAAAACGGACTGCGTCTTTTAAGTACCTTGGGATTGTAATAGATGAAACTCTATCTTTTAAGGAACATGTTACTTTAACTAGCAAAATTCTGGCAAGAAATCTCGGTATAATGAAGAAACTCCAACATTGTTTTCCCAAGTCTGTCCTTCGCCATCTTTATTTTTCTTTAATACACCCGTATATACTTTATTGTTCAAGTATTTGGCTCTCTACTTTTTCTTCTACCCTAAAATCAATAAGAGTTCTACAAAATCATGCAGTAAGAATTTTAGCCGGTATATCTCCACGTATGTCTGTTAGAGAAATTTACCCAACTTTAAAAATTTTGCCGGCTGCAGGCCTTCGTGAGTTCTATGTATTGTGGTTTATTTTTGGACTGCAGCAGGATGTTCAGCCTCGTTGTTTTGGTGATTTATTGTCCATTAGGTCTACTGTTCATTCTCATGATACAAGGGGTAGCGCGGACTTCTTTGTACCTAGAGGTATATCTTCCCGTTCATGTTTTTCTGTTTTTTATAGAGGTACGCGGAAATGGAATAGTTTGAATAGTGATATTAAGACTATTGGTGACCCCAATATTTTTAGAAAAATCATTAAGGAACTGCTTTTTGCTGAATATGAGTTTTGACTGATTAATTGATTTATTTATTGTGGGGGTTTTGTTGATATGATGTTCCCAGAGTAAGTATAATATATGATATTATTTTGTATTTATTGTTTAGTGTGATGGTATTAGTGGTGTCGGTGGCCAAGTATTCTTTGTTTTAAGGATTTTGTTTTCTCTACCTCCCCCACGGACAAGCTTTGCTTTTTAGGGGAGGCAGCAATAATTTTTTGTTGATATGTTTTTTTTCCAATAAATCCTTCTTCTTCTTCTTCTTTTAAAAAAATTATTTTGTAGAAAAAGTTTTTTTAATTAATTTCTAAAAAGCCGGAAGGAATTTTAGTGATCCTTTCAGAGAATGTCGATGGGAGCATTGAACTAAATAAAAATATGTTTTGTGCATACGGGTTGTCAAAGAGGGTAACTCAAGAATGATTTTATATATCCATTTGGAACTTTCAGAAAAGGATGAGGGAGATGATCAATTGACCAAAAATGTTATATTTGCATGCTACCCCGACTACTACTACTACTGGCAGTGCTGCTACTACTACTTCCAGTAGAACTACTACTACCACTACTGCTATTGATGCTAATACTACTAATACGACCAAAATTACTTTCTCTGTAGTGATTACTACCAAGGCTGAGAGTGTTGAAGTCAACATCTGAGGAATTGTTGAGGGGAAAGTTGAACTAAATCCAAACATACTATGTGGATACAGATTGTCAAAAGAACTTATCAGCAATATTTTTGGAACGTCCTACTGTATCAAGATGAAGCTTCCGGGGCATCATGAGGGGGATGTTCAGCTGACCAAGTGGCAACATGTATATGCCACTACTGCTATCAATACTGCTGCTACTATTGTTACTACTTCTAGTAAACACTGTTACTGCTACTTCTGCCACTACAGTAGGGAGAGGGTTACCATTTCTAAGCGTACAAGTGACCTACTTAGAGAGAGGACTAGCATCCGTGTATGAACAAGATCAACGACCGGGACATGTCACATCATCAGATAAGGAAATTTCACCTCATGAACATTCTTATCAGGGAGTTAGAAATACTGACGGGACAAGATATGCGTTGACACAATTTCACCATGAGACATGTTTATAAATTTGGAAGGCTTCATAGGAATTTAAAATGTATCTGTGCACAGTTGCCAGAACATAGGAAACGTCAGAGATTAATTGACATGTTAGGGGATTTGAAAGTAGAAACGAAAAGGTAAGGCATCTCTGCGAATGCTAACTCTATTAAGAGATACATATTATTTTTATTTTCATGGTTCTCGACTGTGTTCTGTATAATACACAAATACCATTTAAACAGTGTTGTCAATATAAAAATTTAATACTAATAAAGATGTACCGTAGATGCCAAGAAAAGAATTTTAGTAGGCTAAAGAAATTCAGAACAATCGTTAGAAATCAACTAGTGAGACGATTATGGATTTGAACATCAAGGACCGCAACCATCAATGACCCTAGCCACCAAGAACCTCAACCTCCAAGGATCCCCTCTCCCCATCCTCCAAGGCCGCCTTCCCTCCATCCCAACTTTTTTTGACCTCCTAGGGTCCATTCTCCCCAACTTCCTAGGGGGCCCTTCCTTCAACTTTTTTTGATGATACCCCTCAATTTTCAGTATAGAGGCTCCATTAAGAGTTAAAAATATTTAAGAAAAAAGTTATCAGAACGTCATTTCTGACCTTATCTTTCGGGACTTAGAGAAGCAGATGCTTTGAACATTCAATTCTGATACTTTTTGCCTAACATTATCAAATATGTCATTTAGAATGTTATCATTTTTTTTAAAAAGCCCCCCCCCCTTATAGAAATGACTTTTCTATTTACTAACCTTAGGTACTTAAGCTATTCATGCAAACATCCAGCAATAAAATCACTATTAAAAGAAATTACCAGCATTTTAAAAATTAAGACACATCGAAACATCTATTTTTAAAGCACATTTTTGACCAATCTGCTAAATTAAATGTCTACTGGTTAGATACAGTTTGCAAATCGTTTACAAAACGTTGAATAGTTTATTGTTCCTAAGCGATGCGCTTGAGACACAGAAATTAACAAACAGAAAAGGTCTTTCAGCTAAAGCAGGGAACAAGTTTAGAACTTAAAATAAATATAATTACTCTCTATTTTTAAAAACTTTTGGCTGTTTTCCAAATCATACCCGGACCTATCCAAGATATAATTTGAGGCATCGGCCCCTTAAAATCCTGATTAATTGCATTTAAAACATGTAAATAAATAGCAATATTTAAGGTATAATACAAATGGATTGCAAAAACATGAAAATAGGGGAAGGGGGGGGGGGGGTTGAAAAACTGTTGAATAATATGGATTTGTGTTAGGAATATAATGTGTGAAAACGTACGAAACAGATCTCAAGATGTGTTTCAATGGTTTTATTTTATCATTTCAACGGTCCCAGGGAGGTGGGGTTGATCTTAGCCTGTCATAGGAGTGTGTTGTCTGAAATCTATGGTTTGAGATGTTTGGTTTACTATTTTAGACTTTTCTTAGCTAGGTTTCTTAACCTTTCGTAGATGTGAGATGCATGGAACTGATGATCTGGGTTATCTAGTTTGCTATTTTTGACTTTTCTGAGCTAGATTTCCTAACCTTTCGTAGGTGTATGTCTGGTTTTATTAATAATATTTGATTTTCTAATAAAGTTGGGTTTTAATTTTCAGAAATAAGAATACCCCTGTTTAAAATACATCTGATTTTATTAATAATATTTGATTTCCTTTAATAATTGGGTACATTTTTGCATATTTTTTAATAAAGTTGGGATATAGTTTTCAGAAATATGAACATTTCCAGTTTAAAATACATCTGATTTTATTAATAAAATTTTCTTAGCTAGGTTTCTTAACCTTTCGTAGGTGTATGTCTGGTTTTATTAATAATACTTTCTTAGATAGGTTTCTTAACCTTTCGTAGATGTGAGATGCATGAAACTCATGATTCGGGTTGTCTAGTTTGCTATTTTGGACTTTTCTGAGCTAGATTTCCTAAATTTTCGTAGGTGTATATCTGGTTTTATAAATAATATTTGATTTTCTAATAAAGTTGGGTTTTAATTTTCAGAAATAAGAACACCCTTGTTTAAAATACATCTGATTTTATTAATAATATTGGATTTCCTTTAATAATTGGGTACATTTTTGCATATTCTTTAATAAAGCTGGGGTATAGATTTCAGAAATATGAACATTCCCAGTTTAAAATACATCTGATTTTATTAATAACATTTTCTTAGCTAGGTTTCTTAACCTTTCGTAGGTGTATGTCTGGTTTTATTAATAATATTTGTCCTAAACCAGTTTTACAAGTTAAGCTACTCATCTTTTTTCACTCCCAACATTACTTTACGACTTTTTGCAGGAGCCTTCTGATAATAACTTTAGCTATTAGCTTCATGATTTCCATTAACTCTCTATTAACTTTTTGTATAAAATTTTAAAAAATTATTTCAAAACCTTTTTAATTTTCAAAATACAATAATATTAATAACATGGTTTTCTCACTATTTTTACATAATGATTCAAGCCATGTCTGGTTTTATTAATAATATTTGTCCTAAACCAGTTTTACAAGTTAAGCTACTCATCTTTTTTCACTCCCAACATTACTTTACGACTTTTTGCAGGAGCCTTCTGATAATAACTTTAGCTATTAGCTTCATGATTTCCATTAACTCTCTATTAACTTTTTGTATAAAATTTTAAAAAATTATTTCAAAACCTTTTTAATTGTCAAAATACAATAATATTAATAACATGGTTTTCTCACTATTTTTACATAATGATTCAAGCCATTATCGATATTATATTCCACTGTCTCCTTTAAAAGTTCTTGTAGTGTACGTATATCCGTACTCACACCATATACTTGGTCAATATTATCCATTATATACGCATAGAATTCAATGAAGTGAAGAGGGAAAGACAAACTCCTCTCTGTGTATGAAGGTTCACCAAAATCTAGCCAAAATGCTGGACTGTTTTCCTCCTGAAATATAGATTAATCCATGATTTCCAATAACTCTATTAATGTTTTCTATACAATTTAAAAAAGTAATCCGCAAATGATTTAGACATTACTTAGTTCTGAATGTAACTCAACACCCCCCCCCCCCCCCAACATGTCAATGTTACATCAGAGACCCTTTTTTAATACTAGATACTGACTGAAGGGCAATTAACCCCTTCTCACGCTTTTGGAATCAACATACAAAGCCAATCATTTTTTTCTTTTTTTTAATAAAGCTAGATTTTAATTTTCAGAAATATGAACATTACAGTTAAAAAAACATCTGATCTTATTAATAACTTTGAACTTCCAGAGAAAAGCAATAGCTTCTTAAATTGAAATATCTGACTTCCTTCTACAGTCTATAATCCAGGTTTAAAGACGAGATTTTCTCAACTAAAAAAAAAAGTTCCACTTCAGTTCATAATTTTCTCAAAGACATAAAAAATTTAAAGTTCTGTTCTAAAATTTTCCATAGAAAATAGAAAAAAGTTATACTTTGACTGTGAACATTGGATCGAGTTCAGAAGGATTTTATATCCACTTCAATAAATTCTACATCCCCCTTTGGATTGCTCTGAAGCACAGTAGACAGAATATACCAGTAAGCTTATCGCAGATCATTTCTGGTCTTCGTGAACAAATAGCTCCTCCCACTTATTTCTGCCTTAGCTTGTTTAGCCTGTTTCTGCATTAGCTTTATTTCCGTTTGTTTCAATGCACTTTGATGGAAACAGTCGGAAACTGTCTAGCATGTCTAACATGTTTATATATGCCAAAACGTTCTCCGGAGCACTCGCACCCCGGTCCGGGTTTTTATAATGGGTGAGATAGAGAATGATTATACTGGATAATATATGAACTGTGCTCTGAAGAGACAGAACATATTTTTCCATCAATCGAACAACTGTTGAAAAATATCGGCAAATTTTATGGAAATAGCTTAATCTACAAATGCAGTATGGATAAAAACCTTAAATATTTGCAATTCAAAATTTTCGGCCCTCAACTTTTCTACCCCTCCAGTGGGGATGTCTAGATACATAATCATCCTAGGTTGAATGGAGCAATGCAGATTCCATATACAGTGGAATTTTAATATTTCAAATTAGATATAATTTTAAAAATGAATTATTCAGTCGACACTTCCGTGACGAAAATGACATCAAGATTGTTTTCAGTGATAAATGTGACACCACGTTCCGACTCGATTGATGCAATGCCTGACTTCTCTTGTTGTCGAATCACTGGGGTTACAACTTGAGTGTTTAACCTGACAATCCGTTCCAACTTCATTGGGGCCAAGACTGACTTCAATTGTTGCCGAATTGCTGGGACTTCAACTAAGGTGATGATAATCCCCCCCCCCCTTCGCTCCTGAATCATAGAATATGAATAAATAGTTGAATTCAAGAATCCATATTGAAATAAAAAAAAACAACAAAAAAGAGGAAAATGAACAAAAGACCAACATATAGCTTTAAATTGTTTTCGATTTCTTATTGAAAAAGATGGTTCCATTTTTAATTGACATCTACGCTATTATAACAGTTTTTTTCGGGGGAGGGGGATGAATAAGTTATTTCATCTGTCCAAAGTTCATCTGTCAGTAGAGATGACCCTAAAGGTCCTGACCCTCACCCCTGCTGCCACCTACAACTTTTTTTACATAATTTATGTCTGTTTGTTGTCAGTGAGAATGAAAAAACAGGAATTTTGTCACATTGATGGATGTTTTCTTGGATGGTTATGTGTGTTGGTCAATTTATTTGATGTTTTTCATGGATGTCAACAGTAATTTATGTCTATTTTATGGTTTTTGTCAGTGAGAATGGAAAAACAGTATTTTTCTCACTTGAAAAAACAGGAATTTTTTCACATTGATGGATGTTTTCTTGGATGGTTATGTGTGTTGGTCAATTTATTTGATGTTTTTCATGGATGTCAACAGTAATTTATGTCTGTTTTATGGTTTTTGTCAGTGAGAATGAAAAAATAGGAACTTTCTCACTTTAATGGATGTCAACAGCAATTTATGTCTGTTTTATGGTTTTTGTCAGTGAGAATGGAAAAACAGGAACTTTCTCACTTTAATGGATGTCAACAGCAATTTATGTCTGTTTTATGGTTTTTGTCAGTGAGAATGGAAAAACAGAGAAACAATTCTCCAGGAATAGATCCAAGTCATTAATACTTTGCCACGGAAACAATTCTAAAACTTCGCCTAGAAACGATTCTCCAGGAATAGATCCAAGTCATTAATGTCTTTGCCTCGGAAACAGTTCTACTGGTCGAACTCCAAAAGATATTAATAAACATTGCCATGGAAACAATTCTCCAAGAAACATCTTAGCGATGAATTGTTTTAGCGTGGGAATCAGGCTTCTTAGTAATTTCAAATGTGACAGCACAGAGATGCCAAAACAAAAGGAACACGCTGAAATTACGATTAGGGGTTATTTGGGCGAAACCGTTTTAGGGAATTATTTCGGCGAAACAGTTAGAGACATTTTAAAAGATGATTTAGAAGATGATTTTAGAAAAGGTTATAGAAGAGGAAACTCTGTGGTCGTTATACTACACAAGTTCCATTTGAACAGTGGTGTGAGGTCCTCTACCCCAACCCCGAAGGGTTCCCATCCCCCTACCCCAACCCCGAAGGAAGCCCCCGGTCCTCAAAGATCCCCCGGGCTCCCAAAGGACCACCCGGCCCTCAAGGGTCCCTCAGACCCCCAAAGGACCCCCCAGACCCCCAAAGGACCCCCCGGGCCCCAAAGGGCCCCTCCCCCTTGGCCCCCAAAGGACCCCTACCCTCCCTCTCCTCCCCCTCCTCACCGTCCCCTCCCCTCCCCCTCCCCTCCCCCTCCTCCCCCTCCCCTCCCCCCCCCCCCCTCCTCCCCTCCCCTCCCCCCTCCTCCATTGCTTAATATTTTTTTGTGCATTGAGACATAGAAGGGCCCCTCCCCCGGGCCCCCCAAAGGGCCCCCGTCGCCCCAAAGGCCTGATTTTTCAAAGTTCATTTTGAATTTCTTTCGTTGAAATGCAAGAGTTGGAATATTTCACTAGTGTTTTGTTGTGGTTTACCTTGTCACAGTTACATTTTCTTGATTTTTCAAAGTTCATTTTGAATTTCTTTCATTGAAATGCAAGAGTTGGAATATTTCAGTAGTGTTTTGTTGTGGTTTACCATGTCACAGTTACATTCTCTTGATTTTTCAAAGTTCATTTTGAGTTTCTTTCATTGAAATGCAAGAGATGGAATATTTCAGTAGTGTTTGGTTGTGGTATACCTTGTCACAGTTACATTCTCTTGATTTTTCAAAGATCATTTTGGATTTCTATCGTTGAAATGCAAGAGTTGGAGTATTTCAGTAGTGTTTTGATGTGGTTTACACTGTCACAGTTACATTCTCTTGATTTTTCAAAGTTCATTTTGAATTTCATTCATTGAAATGCAAGAGTTGGAATATTTCAGTAGTGTTTTGTCATGGTTTACCTTGTCACAGTTACATTCTCTTGATTTTTCAAAGTTCATTTTGGATTTATTTCGTTGAAATGCAAGAGTTGGAATATTGCAGTAGTGTGTTGTCGTGGTTTACCATGTCTCAGTTACATTCTCTTGATTTTTCAAAGTTCATTTTGAATTTCTTTCATTGAAATGCAAGAGTTGGAATATTTCAGTAGTGTGTTGTCGTGGTTTACCATGTCACAGTTACATTCCCTTAATTTTTCAAAGTTCATTTTGAATTTCTTTTGTTGAAAAGCATTGGTTGTGGTTTACCTTGTCACAGTTACATTTTCTTGATTTTTCAAAGTTTATTTTGAATTTATTTCATTGAAATGCAAGAGTTGGAATATTTCAGTAGTGTTTTGTCGTGGTTTACCTTGTCACAGTTACATTCTCTTGATTTTTCAAAGATCATTTTGGATTTCTTCCGTTGAAATGCAAGAGTTGGAATATTTCAGTAGTGTTTTGATGTGGTTTACCTTATCATAGTTACATTCTCTTGATTTTTCAAAGTTCATTTTGAATTTCATTCATTGAAATGCACGAGTTGGAATATTTCAGTAGTGTTTTGTCGTGGTTTACCTTGTCACAGTTACATTCCCATGATTTTTCAAAGTTCATTTTCGATTTCCTTCATTGAAATGCAAGAGTTGGAATATTTCAGTAGTGTTTTGATGTGGTTTACCTTATCACAGTTACATTCTCTTGATTTTTTAAAGTTCATTTTGAATTTCTTATGTTGAAAAGCAAGAGTTGGAATATTTCAGTAGTGTTTTGTCGTGGTTTACCTTGTCACAGTTACATTCTCTTAATTTTTCAAAGTTCATTTTGAATTTCTTTCGTTGAAAAGCAAGAGTTGGAATATTTCAGTAGTGTTTTGTCATGGTTTACCTTGTCACAGTTACATTCTCTTGATTTTTCAAAATTCATTTTGAGTTTCTTTCGTTGAAATGCAAGAGTTGGATTATTTCAGTAGTGTTTGGTTGTGGTATACCTTGTCAAAGTTACATTCTCTTGATTTTTCAAAGTTCATTTTGAATTTCTTTCGTTGAAATGCAAGAGTTGGAATATTTCAGTAGCGTTTTGTCGTGGTTTACCTTGTCACAGTTACATTTTCTTGATTTTTCAAAGTTCATTTTGGTTTTCTTTCATTGAAATGCAAGAGTTGGAATATTTCAGTAAGTTCATTTTCGATTTCCTACATTGAAATGCAAGAGCTGGAATATTGCAGTAGTGTTTTGGTGTGGTTTACCTTATCACAGTTACATTCCCTTGATTTTTCAAAATTCATTTTGGATTTCTATCGTTGAAATGCAAGAGCTGGAACATTTCAGTAGTGTTTTGTTGTTGGTTTACCTTATCACAGTTACATTCTCTTGATTTTTCAAAGTTCATTTGAATTTCTTTTATTGAAATGCAAGAGTTGGAATATTTCAGTAGTGTTTTGTCGTGGTTTACCTTGTCACACTTACATTTTCTTGATTTTTCAAAGTTCATTTTGGATTTATCACGTTGAAATGCAAGAGTTGGAATATTTCAGTAGTGTTTTGTGGTGGTTTACCTTGTCACAGTTACATTCTCTTGATTTTTCAAAGTTCATTTTGGATTTATCACGTTGAAATGCAAGAGCTGGAATATTTCACTAGTATTTTGTTATGGTTTACCTTATCACAGTTACATTTTCTTGATTTTTCAAATTCACTTTGAATTTCTATCGTTGAAATGCAAGAGCTGAAATATTTCAGTAGTGTTTTGTCGTGGTTTACCTTGTCAGAGTTACATTCTCTTGATTTTTCAAAGTTCATTTCGAATTTCTTTTATTGAAATGCAAGAGTTGGAATATTTCAGTAGTGTTTTGTTGTGGTTTACCGTGTCACAGTTACATTTTTTTTTGATTTTTAAGAGTTCATTTCGGTTTTCTTTCGTTAAAATGCAAGAGTTGGAATATTTCAGTAGTGTTTTCTTGTTGTTTACCTTGTCAGAGTTACATTTTCATGATTTTTAAAATTCATTTTGAATTTCTATCGTTGAAATGCAACAGTTGGAATATTTCAGTAGCGTTTTGTCGTGGTTCGCCTTGTCACAGTTACATTCTCTTGATTTTTCAAAGTTCATTTTGAATTTCTTTTATTGAAATGCAAGAGTTGGAATATTTCAGTAGCGTTTTGTCGTGGTTTGCCTTGTCACAGTTACATTTTCTTGATTTTTCAAAGTTCATTTTGAATTTCTTTTATTGAAATGCAAGAGTTGGAATATTTCAGTAGTGTTTTGTCGTGGTGTACCTTGTCACAGTTACATTCTCTTGATTTTTCAAAGTTCATTTTGGATTTCTTTCGTTGAAATGAGAGAGTTGGAATATTTCAGTAGTGTCTTGTTATGGTTTACCTTGTCACACTTACATTCTCTTGATTTTTCAAAGTTCATTTGAATTTCTTTCATTGAAATGCAAGAGTTGGAATATTTCAGTAGTGTTTTCTTGTGGTTTACCTTGTCACACTTACATTCTCATAATTTTTCAAAGTTCATGTTGGATTTATCTCGTTGAAATGCAAGAGTTGAATTATTTCAGTAGTGTTTTGTCGTGGTTTACCTTGTCACAGTTACATTTTCTTGATTTTTCAAAGTTCATTTTGGATTTATCTCGTTGAAATGCAAGAGTTGAATTATTTCAGTAGTGTTTTTTTCGTGGTTTACCTTGTCACACTTACATTCTCATGATTTTTCAAAGTTCATTTTGAGTTTCTTTCATTGAAATGCAAGAGTTGGAATATTTCAGTAGTGTTTTGTCGTGGTTTACCTTGTCACAGTTACATTCTCTTGATTTTTCAAAGTTCATTTTGGATTTATCTCGTTGAAAAGCAAGAGTTGAATTATTTCAGTAGTGTTTTTTCGTGGTTTACCTTGTCACACTTACATTCTCATGATTTTTCAAAGTTCATTTTGAGTTTCTTTCATTGAAATGCAAGAGTTGGAATATTTCAGTAGTGTGTTGTCGTGGTTTACCATGTCACAGTTACATTCTCATGATTTTTCAAAGTTCATTTTGAATTTCTTTCGTTGAAAAGCAAGAGTTGGAATATTTCAGTAGTGTTTTTTCGTGGTTTACCTTGTCAAAGTTACATTCTCTTGATTTTTCAAAGTTCATTTTGAGTTTCTTTCATTGAAATGCAAGAGTTGGAATATTTCAGTAGTGTTTGGTTGTGGTTTACCATGTCACAGTTACATTTTCTTGATTTTTCAAAGTTCATTTTGGATTTCTTTCGTTGAAAAGCAAGAGTTGGAATATTTCAGTAGCATTTTGTCATGGTTTAACTTGTCACAGTTACATTCTCTTGATTTTTCAAAGTTCATTTTGAATTTCTATTGTTGTAATGCATGAGTGGAATTATTTCAGTAGTGTTTTGTCGTGGTTTACCATGTCACAGTTACATTCTCTTGATTTTTCAAAGTTCATTTTGAATTTCATTCATTGAAATGCAAGAGTTGGAATATTTCAGTAGTGTTTTGTCGTGGTTTACCTTGTCACAGTTACATTCTCTTAATTTTTCAAAGTTCATTTTCAATTTCTTTCATTGAAATGCAAGAGTTGGAATATTTCAGTAGTGTTTTGTTGTGGTTTACCTTGTCACAGTTACATTCTCTTGATTTTTCAAAGTTCATTTTGAATTTCATTCATTGAAATGCAAGAGATGGAATATTTCAGTAGCGTTTTGTCGTGGTTTACCTTGTCACAGTTACATTCTCTTAATTTTTCAAAGTTCATTTTCAATTTCTTTCATTGAAATGCAAGAGTTGGAATATTTCAGTAGTGTTTTGTTGTGGTTTACCATGTCACAGTTACATTTTCTTGATTTTTAAAAGTTCATTTCGGTTTTCTTTCATTGAAATGCAAGAGTGGGATTATTTCAGTAGTGTTTTGTCGTGGTTTACCTTGTCACAGTTACATTCCCTTGATTTTTCAAAGTTCATTTTGGATTTCTTTAGTTGAAATGCAAGAGTTGGAATATTTCAGTAGTGTTTTGTTGTGGCTTACTTTGTCACAGTTACATTCTCTTGATTTTTCAAAGTTCATTTTGAATTTCTTTCATTGAAATGAAAGAGTGGGATTATTTCAGTAGTGTTTTGTCGTGGTCTACCATGTCACAGTTAAATTCCCTTGATTTTTCAAAGTTCATTTTGGATTTCTTTCTTTGAAATGCAAGAGTTGGAATATTTCAGTAGTGTTTTGTTGTGGTTTACCTTGTCACACTTACATTCTCACGATTTTTCAAAGTTTCATGTCGTGTTTTGTCGTGGTTTACCTTGTCACAGTTACATTCTCTTAAATTTTCAAAGTTCATTTTCAATTTCTTTCATTGAAATGCAAGAGTTGGAATATTTCAGTGTTTTGTCATGGTTTACCTTGTCATACTTACATTCTCTTGATTTTTCAAAGTTCATTTTGGATTTCTTTCATTGAAATGCAAGAGTTGGAATATTTCAGTAGTGTTTTGTTGTGGTTTACCTTATCACAGTTACATTCTCTTGATTTTTCAAAGTTCATTTTGGATTTCATTTGTTGAAATGCAAGAGTTGGAATATTTCAGTAGTGTTTTGTCGTGGTTTACCTTATCACAGTTACATTCTCTTAATTTTTCAAAGTTCATTTTGAATTTCTTTCGTTGAAAAGCAAGAGTTGGAAATAGTTTACCTTGACACAGTTACATTTTCTTGATTTTTGTTAGGTTAGGTTAGGCTAGATCAAGTTAGGTTAGGTTAAGTTAGGTTAGGTTAGCCTACGTACGCGCGCGTACGTAGGCTAACCTAACCTAACTTAACCTAACCTAAACTAACCTTAACCTAACCTAACCTAACCTTGACCTAGCCTAACCTAACCTAACCTAACAAAAATCAAGAAAATGTAACTGTGTCAAGGTAAAGCACAACAAAACATATTTCAACGAAAGAAATCCATAATGAACTTTGAAAAATCAAGAGAATGTAGGTATGACAAAGTAAACCACGACAAAACACTAATGAAATATTCCAACTCTTGCATTTCAACGAAAGAAATCCAAAATGAACTTTAAAAAATTAAGAGAATGTAACTTTGACAAAGTAAACCACGGCAAAACACTACTGAAATATTCCAACTCTTGCATTTCAACGAAATAAATCCAAAATGATCTTTGAAAAATCAAGAGAATGTAAGTGTGGTAAGGTAAACCACGAGAAAACACTAGTGAAATATTCCAACTCTTGCATTTCAATGAAAGAAATCCAAAAGGAACTTTGAAAAATCAAGAAAATGTAACTGTGACAAGGTAAACCACATCCAAACACTACTGAAATATTCCAACTCTTGCATTTCAACGAAAGAAATTCAAAATGAACTTTGAAAAATCAAGAGAATGTAACTTTGACACGGTAAACCACGACAAAACACTACTGAAATAATCCAACTCTTGCATTTCAATGAAAGAAATTCAAAATGAACTTTGAAAAATCAAGAGAATGTAACTGTGACAAGGTAAGCCACGACAAAACATTATTGAAATATTCCAACTCTTGCATTTCAATAAAGAAATTCAAAATGAACTTTGAAAAATCAAGAAAATGTAACTGTGACAAGGTAAACCACAACCAAACACTACTGAAATATTCCAACTCTTGCATTTCAACGAAAGAAATTCAAAATAAACTTTGAAAAATCAATAGAATGTAACTTTGACAAGGTAAACCACGACAAAACACTGCTGAAATATTCCAACTCTTGCTTTTCAACGAAAGAAATTCAAAATGAACTTTGAAAAATCAAGAGAATGTAACTGTGACAAGGTAAACCATGACAAAACACTACTGAAATATTCCAACTCTTGCTTTTCAACGAAAGAAATTCAAAATGAACTTTGAAAAATTAAGAGAATGTAACTGTGACAAGGTAAACCACGACAAAACACTACTGAAATATTCCAACTCTTGCATTTCAACAAATGAAATCCAAAATGAACTTTGAAAAATCAAGAGAATGTAACTGTGATAAGGTAAACCACAACAAAACACTACTGAAAAATTCCAACTCTTGCATTTCAATGAAAGAAATCCAAAATGAACTTTGAAAAATCGTGAGAATGTAAGTGTGAGAAAGTAAACCACAACAAAACACTACTGAAATATTCCAACTCTTGCATATCAAAGAAAGAAATCCAAAATGAACTTTGAAAAATCAAGGGAATGTAACTGTGACATGGTAGACCACGACAAAACACTACTGAAATAATCCCACTCTTTCATTTCAATGAAAGAAATTCAAAATGAACTTTGAAAAATCAAGAGAATGTAAGTGTGACAAAGTAAACCACAACAAAACACTACTGAAATATTCCAACTCTTGCATTTCAATAAAAGAAATTCAAAATGAACTTTGAAAAATCAAGAGAATGTAACTGTGACAAGACGAACCACGACAAAACGCTACTGAAATATTCCAACTGTTGCATTTCAACGATAGAAATTCAAAATGAATTTTAAAAAATCATGAAAATGTAACTCTGACAAGGTAAACCACAAGAAAACACTACTGAAATATTCCAACTCTTGCATTTCAACGAAAGAAAACCGAAATGAACTTTTAAAAATAAAAAACAAATGTAACTGTGACAAGGTAAACCACAACAAAACACTACTGAAATATTCCAACTCTTGCATTTCAACGAAAGAAATTCAAAATGAACTTTGAAAAATCATGAAAATGTAACTCTGACAAGGTAAACCACAAGAAAACACTACTGAAATATTCCAACTCTTGCATTTCAATAAAAGAAATTCGAAATAAACTTTGAAAAATCAAGAGAATGTAACTCTGACAAGGTAAACCACGACAAAACACTACTGAAATATTTCAGCTCTTGCATTTCAACGATAGAAATTCAAAGTGAATTTGAAAAATCAAGAAAATGTAACTGTGATAAGGTAAACCATAACAAAACACTAGTGAAATATTCCAGCTCTTGCATTTCAACGTGATAAATCCAAAATGAACTTTGAAAAATCAAGAGAATGTAACTGTGACAAGGTAAACCACGACAAAAAACTACTGAAATATTCCAACTCTTGCATTTCAACGTGATAAATCCAAAATGAACTTTGAGAAATCAAGAAAATGTAAGTGTGACAAGGTAAACCACGACAAAACACTACTGAAATATTCCAACTCTTGCATTTCAATAAAAGAAATTCAAATGAACTTTGAAAAATCAAGAGAATGTAACTGTGATAAGGTAAACCAACAACAAAACACTACTGAAATATTCCAGCTCTTGCATTTCAACGATAGAAATTCAAAATGAATTTTGAAAAATCAAGGGAATGTAACTGTGATAAGGTAAACCACACCAAAACACTACTGCAATATTCCAGCTCTTGCATTTCAATGTAGGAAATCGAAAATGAACTTACTGAAATATTCCAGCTCTTGCCTTTCAACGATAGAAATTCAAAATGAATTTTGAAAAATCAAGAGAATGTAACTTTGACAAGGTAAACCACAACAAAACACTACTGAAATATTCCAACTCTTGCATTTCAATGAAAGAAACTCAAAATGAAGTTTGAAAAATCAAGAGAATGTAACTGTGACAAGGTAAACCATAACAAAACACTACTGAAATATTCCAACTCTTGCTTTTCAACATAAGAAATTCAAAATGAACTTAAAAAAATCAAGAGAATGTAACTGTGATAAGGTAAACCCCATCAAAACACTACTGAAATATTCCAACTCTTGCATTTCAATGAAGGAAATCGAAAATGAACTTTGAAAAATCATGGGAATGTAACTGTGACAAGGTAAACCACGACAAAACACTACTGAAATATTCCAACTCGTGCATTTCAATGAAAGAAATTCAAAATGAACTTTGAAAAATCAAGAAAATGTAACTGTGACAAGGTAAACCACAACCAATGCTTTTCAACAAAAGAAATTCAAAATGAACTTTGAAAAATTAAGGGAATGTAACTGTGACATGGTAAACCACGACAACACACTACTGAAATATTCTAACTCTTGCATTTCAATGAAAGAAACTCAAAATGAACTTTGAAAAATCAAGAGAATGTAACTGTGACAAGGTAAACCACGACAAAACACTACTGAAATATTCCAACTCGTGCATTTCAATGAATGAAATTCAAAATGAACTTTGAAAAATCAAGAGAATGTAACTGTGACAAGGTAAACCACGACAAAAAACTACTGAAATATTCCAACTCTTGCATTTCAATGAAAGAAATTCAAAATGAACTTTGAAAAATCAAGAAAATGTAACTGTGACAAGGTAAACCACAACCAATGCTTTTCAACAAAAGAAATTCAAAATGAACTTAAAAATTAAGGGAATGTAACTGTGACATGGTAAACCGCGACAACACACTACTGAAATATTCTAACTCTTGCATTTCAATGAAAGAAATTCAAAATGAACTTTGAAAAATCAAGAGAATGTAACTGTGACATGGTAAACCACGACAACACACTACTGCAATATTCCAACTCTTGCATTTCAACGAAAGAAATCCAAAATGAACTTTGAAAAATCAAGAGCATGTAACTGTGACAAGGTAAACCATGACAAAACACTACTGAAATATTCCAACTCTTGCATTTCAATGAATGAAATTCAAAATGAACTTTGAAAAATCAAGAGAATGTAACTGTGACAGTGTAAACCACATCAAAACACTACTGAAATATTCCAACTCTTGCATTTCAACGATAGAAATCCAAAATGATCTTTGAAAAATCAAGAGAATGTAACTGTGACAAGGTATACCACAACCAAACACTACTGAAATATTCCAACTCTTGCATTTCAACGAAAGAAATTCAAAATGAACTTTGAAAAATCAAGAGAATGTAACTTTGACAAGGTAAACCATGACAAAACACTACTGAAATAATCCAAATCTTGCATTTCAATGAAAGAAACTCAAAATGAACTTTGAAAAATCAAGAAAATGTAACTGTGACAAGGTAAACCACAACCAAACACTACTGAAATATTCCAACTCTTGCATTTCAACGAAAGAAATTCAAAATGAACTTTGAAAAATCAGGCCTTTGGGGCGCCGGGGGCCCGGGGGAGGGGCCCTTCTATGTCTCAATGCACAAAAAAATATTAAAAAATGGGGGAGGGGGAGGGGAGGGGGAGGGGATGGGGAGGAGGGGAGGGGGAGGGGGAGGAGACGGTGAGGAGAGGGAGGGAGAGGGAGGGGGGTCCTTTAGGGGCCAAGGGGGGAGGGGCCCGGGGGGTCCTTTGGGGGTCTGGGGGACCCTTGAGGGCCGGGTGGTCCTTTGGGAGCCCGGGGGACCTTTGAGGACCGGGGGATTCCTTAGGGGTTGGGGTAGGGGGATCGGAACCCTTCGGGGTTGGGGTAGAGGACCTCACACCACTGTTCAAATGGAACTTGTGTAGTATAACGACCACAGAGTTTCCTCTTCTATAACCTTTTCTAAAATCATCTTTTAAATCATCTTTTAAAATGTCTCTAACTGTTTCGCCGAAATAATTCCCTAAAACGGTTTCGCCCAAATAACCCCTAATCGTAATTTCAGCGTGTTCCTTTTGTTTTGGCATCTCTGTGCTGTCACATTTGAAATTACTAAGAAACCTGATTCCCGCGCTAAAACAATTCATCGCTAAGATGTTTCTTGGAGAATTGTTTCCATGGCAATGTTTATTAATATCTTTTGGAGTTCGACCAGTAGAATTGTTTCCGAGGCAAAGACATTAATGACTTGGATCTATTCCTGGAGAATCGTTTCTAGGCGAAGTTTTAGAATTGTTTAGGTGGCAAAGTATTAATGATTTGGATCTATTCCTGGAGAATTGTTTCTCTGTTTTTCCATTCTCACTGACAAAAACCATAAAACCGACATAAATTGCTGTTGACATCCATTAAAGTGAGAAAGTTCCTGTTTTTCCATTCTCACTGACAAAAACCATAAAACAGACATAAATAGCTGTTGACATCCATTAAAGTGAGAAAGTTCCTGTTTTTCCATTCTCACTGACAAAAACCATAAAACAGACATAAATTACTGTTGACATCCATGAAAAACATCAAATAAATTGACCAACACACATAACCATCCAAGAAAACATCCATCAATGTGAGAAAATTCCTGTTTTTTCAAGTGAGAAAAATACTGTTTTTCCATTTTCACTGACAAAAACCATAAAACAGACATAAATTACTGTTGACATCCACGAAAAACATCAAATAAATTGACCAACACACATAACCATCCAAGAAAACATCCATCAATGTGACAAAATTCCTGTTTTTTCATTCTCACTGACAACAAACAGACATAAATTATGTAAAAAAAGTTGTAGGTGGCAGCAGGGGTGAGGGTCAGGACCTTTAGGGTCATCTCTACTTCTGTCCAAAATAATTTTGGACACTGACCATCTCTTGATTCAAATGTTGAACTTCCAAAGAAAAGCAATAGCTTCTTAAATTGAAATATCTGAGCTTTGTTTGACAATTAACTTCTTTTTAAGGTTTTCTTTAGTTTCGAAATGTTTTCGATTTCATATTGATGAAGAATTTAAACACAGATTCAGCTATTTTTTTGTCCGGCATAGTTGAAAGGTCCAAACCTCAGACAAACTAAGAGATTTTATTTTGACTTTGTTTGACAATTTACTTCTTTTAAGGTTTTCTTTAGTTTCAAAATGTTTTCGATTTCTTATTGAAAAAGATGGTTTCATTTTTAATCGACACCTACATTATTATATCATTTTTTTCGGGGGCGGAGGGGGATGAATAAGCTATTTCATCTGTCCAAAATAATTTTGGACACTGACCATCTCTTGATTCAAATATTGAACTTTCAAAGAAAAGCAATAGCTTTTTAATTTGAAATATCTGAACTATGTTTGACAATTTACTTCCTTTAAGGTTTTGTTTAGTTTCAAAATGTTTGGTTTTCTTTAGTTTCAAAATGTTTTCGATTTCATATTGATGAAGAATTTAAACACAGCTTCAACTAGTTATTTTTTGTCCGGCATAGTTGAAAGGTCCGTACCTCCCGACAAACTATGAGATTTCTTTCTGACTTTGTTTGAAAATTTACTTCTTTTAAGGTTTTCTTTAGTTTCAAAATGTTTTCGATTTCTAATCGAAAAAGATGGTTGTATTTTTAATCGACATCTACGCTATTTTATGATTTGTTTTTTTTTGGGGGGGTTGGGAGGGGATGAATAGGCTATTTCGTCTGTCCAAAATAATTTTGGACACTCACCATTTCTTGATTCAAACATTGAACTTCCAAAGAAAAGCAATAGCTTCTTAAATTGAAATATCTGAACTTTGACAATTTGCTTCTTTTTTAAGTTTTCTTTAGTTTTAAAATTTTTTCGATTTCATATTGATGAAGAATTTAAACATAGCTTCAACTAGTTATTTTTTTATTGTCTGGCATAGTTGAAAGATCCATACCTCAGACAAACTAAGAGATTTCATTTTGAATTTGTTTGACAGTTTACTTCTTTTAAGGTTTTCTTTAGTTTCAAAATGTTTACGATTTCATATTGATGAAGAATTTAAACACAGCTTCAACTAGTTATTTTTTGTCCGGCGTAGTTGAAAGGTCCATACCTCAGACAAACTATGAGATTTCTTTTTGACTTTGTTTGGCAATTTGCTTCTTTTAAGGTTTTATTTAGTTTCAAAATGTTGCGATTTCTTTTCGAAAAAGATGGTTGCATTTTTAATCGACACCTACAAAATTATATCATTTTTTTTCGGGGGGGGGGGGATCAATAAGCTATTTCGTCTGTCAAAAATAAATTTGGACACTGACTATCTCTTGATTCAAATATTGAACTTCCAAAGAAAAGCAACAGTTTCTTAAATTGAAATATCTGAAATATGTTTGACAATTTACTTCTTTTAAGGTTTTCTTTAGTTTCAAAATGTTTTCGATTTTATGTTGATGAAGAATTTAAACACAGTTTCAACTAGTTATTTTTTGTCCGGCGTAGTTGAAAGGTCCATACCTCAGACAAACTATGAGATTTCTTTTTGACTTTGTTTGACAATTTACTTCTTTTAAGGTTTTCTTTAGTTTCAAAAAGTTTACGATTTCTTATCGAAAAAGATGGTTGCATTTTTAATCGACATCGATGCTATTTTGTCATTTTTTTCGGGGGGAGGGGGATCAATAAGCTATTTCGTCTGTCAAAAATAAATTTGGACACTGACTATCTCTTGATTCAAATATTGAACTTCCAAAGAAAAGCAATAGCTTCTTAAATTGACATATCCGAACTTCATGTGACAATTTACTTTTTTTTAAGGTTTTCTTTAGTTTCAAAATGTTTTCGATTTCATATTGGTGAAGAATTTAAACACAGCTTCATCTAGTTTTTTTTTGTCCGGCATAGTTGAAAGGTCCATACCTCAGACAAGCTATGAGATTTCTTTTTGACTTTGTTTGACAATTTACTTCTTTTAAGGTTTTCTTTAGTTTCTAAATATTTTTGATATCTTATTGAAAAAGATGCTTGCATTTTTAATCGACACCTACATTATTATATCATTTTTTTTCGGGGGGAAGGGGATGGATAAGCTAGTTTCAAAATGTTTGGCTTTCTTTAGTTTCAAAATTTTTTCGATTTCATATTGATGAAGAATTTAAACACAGTTTCAACTAGTTATTTTTTGTCCGGCATAGTTGAAAGGTCCATACCTCAGACAAACTATGAGATTTCTTTTTGACTTTGTTTGACAATTTACTTCTTTTAAGGTTTTCTTTAGTTTCTAAAAGTTTTCGATTTCTTATCGAAAAAGATGGTTGCATTTTTAACCGACATTTACGCTATTTTGTCATTTTTTTCGGGGGGAGGGGGATCAATAAGCTATTTCGTCTGTCAGAAATAATTTTGGACACTGACTATCTCTTGATTCAAATATTGAACTTCCAAAGAAAAGCAATAGCTTCTTAAATTGACATATCCGAACTTCATTTGACAATTTACTTCTTTTTAAGGTTTTCTTTAGTTTAAAAATGTTTTCGATTTCATATTGGTGAAGAATTTAAACACAGTTTCAACTAGTTATTTTTTGTCCGGCATAGTTGAAAGATCCATACCTCAGACAAGCTAAGAGATTTCATTTTGACTTTGTTTGACAATTTACTTCTTTTAAGGTTTTCTTTAGTTTCAAAATGTTTTCGATTTCTTATTGAAAAAGATGCTTGCATTTTTAATCGACACTTACATTATTATATCATTTTTTTTGGGGGGAGGGGGATGAATAAGCTAGTTTCAAAATGTTTGGCTTTCTTTAGTTTCAAAATTTTTTCGATTTCATATTGATGAAGAATTTAAACACAGCTTCAACTAGTTATGTTTTGTCCGGTATAGTTGAAAGGTCCATGCCTCAGACAAACTATGAGATTTCTTTTTGACTTTGTTTGACAATTTACTTCTTAAGGTTTTCTTTAGTTTCAAAATGTTTTCGATTTCTTATCGAAAAAGATGGTTGCATTTTTAATCGACATCTACGCTATTTTATCATTTTTTTTCGGGGGGGGGGGGGGGAGGGGGATGAATAAGCTATTTCATCTGTCCAAAATAATTTTGGACACTGACCATCTCTTGATTCAAATATTGAACTTCCAAAGAAAAGCAATAGCTTCTTAAATTGAAATATCTGAACTTTGTTTGACAATTTACTTCATTTTAAGGTTTTCTTTAGTTTCAAAATGTTTTCGGTTTCATATTGATGAAGAATTTAAACACAGCTTCAAGTAGTTATTTTTTTGTCCGACATAGTTGAAAGGTCCATACCTCCGACAAACTAAGAGATTTCATTTTGACTTTGTTTGACAGTTTACTTCTTTAAAAAAAAAAAAAAGTCTTACATCGTTTGAACTATTCATCGCTATTCTCTAGTTAATGTATGTTTAGTTCGAAGTAGACTGTTCTAAGAATTAACATACACAGAGTTATATTGTGAATGAAAGTAGCGATACACTACATTCAATATTTAGATTAACCTATGTTATTAAAGAAAAAGAAAAACAAGCAAATGTTTTCTCTCACTTACTCACAGACAGAACTATCACTCTGAAACCATTATATTAATCAGATAAAATATTATCATTTAATTCCCAGCCTGGGAATTAAACAATTATTGAACGCCTGATCAACTGACAACACAGCTTCAACTAGAATTGCCACTGTCGTAAACCGTATGCAGACTTGAACGACAAGGAAAATGACATTTTTGCTAACAACAACATGACTAACAATAATATGCCATCTTTTTTTCTTTCTTTTTTTCTTTGCCACTGAACGGGAACTGGAGGAACATAGAGAGCTGTGTAAGGGTTCATTTGAAAGTAAGTTGTTTATACATACATGCTTGTTTGTTTTTTTGCAACTAAACGTTTTGGATTCTATGGCCTCTCTACTCTACTTAAATAATAAGCTACGTTTTATAATTCAAAAAAACTTTAGCATAAACAGTCAGGTCTTGAGGAGGAGCAACCCCTTTGATATACGTGATTATTTCTGTTTGTTTGAAGTTTTGATGTTGTTCCTTACTTTCAGTTTAAAAAACTTGTTTTTTTTAAATTTATATGTTTAAGTTTAAATGTTTTTAAATTTAACCGGGTTTGAACCTTCCTCTAAATTTCGCTTGACTCGTAATAAAGTAACAAAAATGGATATAAACAAATTTTTCGTGCGTTTTTTAAGTATTTTTGTAACCTTAACCCCCCCTCCAATAGATGTACAGAATTTAATGATAATTAAATTAAGTCTATTACCAGTACAAAGGGAGGTGCTACTCGTGACGGGGCTCCTTATATGGGCATAGAGTCCCTAGGGAGAACACGTGGTTAATCAAAGTGGGTCAATGACCTAAATTTTCCAGGTCGATTTATTTGTTGTTGTTGATGTTTTGGCCAAGTGCACGCTCGGGGCGAATGTTAAGATCCAGGAATAGGAAAACAGGATCACGTGTTTCCTTCTAAGCCAATCAGAGACTCCGATACATCCCCCTTCTCAGCCAATCAGAGACTCGCTTACATATTAGCGGCGGAGGATCGCAGAGAATATGAGGAAAGGATTTTTGCTATAGTTTTTTATTAGTCTGTGAATAGAATTCAAAGGAGTGAGAACAGTTTGACATTACTCATTTGGATATATATTTGTGTGTTGATGAGTGGAATGTTTACCCTCTTAGAAGTTGATAGTGGAGTTGATGGTAATAATACAAGAGCACCAAACATTGCGGTGGAAATCACGAGAGGATCACGGCTTTGTCTGGAATGGTTTGAAGTATATGGAAGATATGTAATATCATTGAGCAAATTTAAAATGGAGGATCAATTATGTTTCGCTGCTAAAGTTGATATAGCAAATGTGAATAGACTTCAATGTGCTTTAAGTGCATTGGTGAAAGATATCGAAGACAATAAACTGTATCGTTAATTGTACATGCTTAGTATTATTGTTGTTGTTGTAATTATTCAATAAAATTGTTTCGAATCGAAAATGTTCCCTTTCTTTTCTGGTCAGGTTAGGTTAGGGCTAACGAATCAGGGTCAGTCTAGAGTCAGCAGTCAAAGTGAAAGGATTGAAAAATGAATAAATTTGAGAAAGAGAGAATTAGATCAAATCTAGTGTTTATGGAAAAACAATTGATTTTGGATGACGATTTTCTCGAGTTATCTCTTCAACGCAGAATATTCTCTCGGGGAACACTTGACAATATAACGAAAACTGATTCTCCCCCATTGGACTATTGTATGAAACTTTTAAAATGTGATTCAAATGCTTATACTCATTTTATTGATATATTAATTGGAACAAAGCAGAATCATATCGTGCATATACTTTTGAAAACATTGCCAATAGATTCAGTGTAGATGGCTCCACCATTCGAAAGAGATAACATCACAGAGCTACTCCTCTCCACATTCCCCTCACTGAATTTATCGAGCGAGGACGATCAGTTTCGTTTTAGCTGTGAGAGAGTTGACATCGGAAACCAAAAATGTTCTATATATGTCCATTGTGCATGTACACTCTTGGCAGTTGGACTCAATGTGAGAATTGTACAATTGTTGATGACTATAGTGAAAAGTGTAAATTATGTAATCCTTGTAAATTACATAGAGGCTATGCAGTACAAATTAAAGGATGTAATTCATGTCTGGAGGAGATTTGTGACTCTCACCCTAGAGGGCACCTATGCTCCAATTGTCACTATGATAAATGTGATCAGTGGGAGAATACTTACCCCGCTATGATTGGAAAGAATCCCAAACGTGATTTTAGTTTATTTCTACGAGATTGGTATCGTCGTGGATTTAAATTATTCTGGGAAGAGGAATCTGGTCTACGATTCAACTGTTGGGGGGTAACAAGACAATTTGGTTTCTGCGTCATCGTTGTGACGACACTGCCTATTATGACTATAAACCAAATGATTTTTATTTGGCAGTTACCGAATGTGATTCACCATTTGAAAACACTGTATGTGATATTGCTTCAAATAGACAGATTGAAACTCGTGAATTTCATAATATGAATGCAAATAGTATCATTGACTATACAAAGAGATATGACAAGAGTGAAGTTATATTGTACTGCAGAAAATGTGACCCTGACTTTGCAGTCAATCAAGATCAATATACAGTGAATCCAAATGATTTACCAACATTAGTGGTCCACGACAGTTGCCTATACATCGAAGAAGAAGAAGAAATCTAAAGTGAAGATTTAAAGACATTATTGTATATATATATGCATTTTATTAATAAACAAATTCACAAACATTTTTTAAGCACTTTACTCTTAGGGCACTGAAATCAATACTGTATAGGTCTGAGAGGATATTTTCCACTAGAAAGTCGTTCAGACGTGGATTATCACTATAAATGTGGAGAAACTGCTTGTAAGTATAGCCACGACATCGGAACACAAAATATAGTAGTGCATGGAAACCACAGCTTTTAGTGGTTAGATCCTGCACCCTCTTCCGATTTTGAATAATAGTTTTCCCACTGCTCTCAATATAGTTGCTGATGTGGGGTGTGTAGAATGTATAGGGTAGACCAAGAGGATCAAAAAATTCAATCGTCTTCATTGTTTGAAAGATGCACAGCCAATGACCCGTCAGCACAGTCGACGGACTGCTATTAACAATAATCAAGGTATTGTTGACACTTTGAATTTTTCCAAGAAAGTCCGAGGGCAGACAATAGGATTTGTACTGGGACATGTAGGGGTCCATATTAAATACATTGATTATTTGACTGGTGTTCATGGCGCCAAGTCTAGTAGAACACTGCCTTCAGGAGTGATTTCCCAATAGGTTTCATATTGATTTAGTGAGATTAGTGCTATACTCTCAGCCAATGGGTCGGAAAATGTACACTCTAAACGCACACTCCCCGTACGTACTATACTCATATCCTGTGTATCAGAGAAATATAGTACAATGATACCATGTGTTTTAGCAAGCATTTCTTCGGTTATACCATTTTCATATAGTTGAGAGTCATGATCTAGGGTTTGCATGGTCAACTCATACAATGTTCTATAGGATTTATCAAAAGATAGATTGTAGAGTGGGATGCCGTTTACTTTGCACACAAGAGATGAAAGTCCAAACATCTCGAATTTATGTGGGCATCCAGTCCACGATCCTATTGCACTAGCGCTTTTTACAAATGCCAAAGCGAGTTTTGACGGAATTTCACCATTGATAAAGGATGAATCGGTGAAGGTGCGTGAGCCCATGGCAGTATGACGTTGATTGGTGATTGTATGAGGAACAAGTAGTTTAATATTATTTCCATTGGCTCTCAGTTTTTCCACTGCCAAAGCAACAGAACTCATGACCTGTTGTTTGCGTACATGAAGTATTGCCGAGGTAAGGGAGAGACTTACATCAGGATTGGCAGCAAGTTCTTTTCTCAATATGAAATTGGAGGGTGCAAGCGTCAGTTTTATATCCACTTTAACATTGGGCGGCAGCCATTGGGGTATATTAAATATTTCATGATATATTTTTCCAACTAGATGTAATTCACTAGTTGTAGCATTTTTAAGTGCATCTATACTATCAGTATTAGTAATATATTCATATCCATTGGAGTTGCCTCTCAATTCCTTGTATGACTTGGGTGTCATCAGCATGAATTGCATATAGCTTGTATAATTTGAGAGATTGTTGCTTGTGCTCACCAGCGTGCCATTGATGTCGACACTGATTTGACGAAATAGATTATGTAATATACAATTTTCATAGGATATACCATCGGCCTGAATTGGCATTGTATTATCGGATTTCCGGACTTTTAATTTGTAAATCTATAAAGGTCGAAGAAATGTCCATAAAGTAGTCTTCATTGGAATAAATTTGAAAGTGGATATTATTGGAGAGGGGTTGTTGAGGATAAAACTTGTTCATAGTATCCATGCTTGACACTCACATCTACATTTTCTGCATTGAATAGATTCAATGATGAGGTGATTGAAGAATCCTTATGCGGCAGGTAGGACATCTTAAGAGAAGAAATCTAGTTTTGATCTAACAACTTTCTTCCTGGGGCTTCTTCTTCTGTTTACACTACGTGTCGGCTTTTTCCTTCTTTTCTTTGGGGCGAGTGGTGATGTCTTTCGTTTCCGACCTGAGTGGAGACTGATGAGCGATGCATTGTTTCTCGACCTTTTTAAACCCTTTCCATTTTGTTTTAATCTCTCGCCAAGGGTTCGCGCACTGGACCTAAGATTTTCCGTAGCACTTTTTTTAAAATCCTTGCCAGAGCCCCAATCGTATAGTGTAGAGGATGCAAAATCTGTCGCAGCCGGTACAAGATATTTTCTAGCCAGAGGTAGTGCAGAGCGAAAGAGCTTAGCAAACCAACTGCCAAGACTGTAGCCAGACATTGACGAGCGACCCTTGTAATAGTCCATTCCATTGCCCTGTTGTCTTGAGCCAAGAGTATTAACATAGCAGTCAATATCAGGACAAGTGAATACCACTTTTCTATTAGACATCTTGTTGTTGAACGATGGGACGAAAATGGCATGTAATCACAGCCAAACCTTTTGAAATTGCTATGGGATCACCCAATTCAGTTCTTAGTGTTAACTGACAGAGTTCCAAATAGGAAGTGTTGACGGGAATATACTGAAGATGCTTTATATTGTAGTGGTGAATATGTTCTTGATTGGTTTTTCGTTCAAGAACTCGTAGAAGGGGAACATTTGGATTACCAACCCGAGATGTTTCCACAAATGAGGCGTAGAGAAATATACAAATGTCTGTGGAGAAGGCAGGCGGGTAGTCAGCAAAAATGAAATTAGTGTTTCCGGCACTTTTACCATTGATTATATTGAGCTTAAAGCCAAGAACATCCTTTAGGTTATCATTGAGAATAACCTTTTCGCTGGCAATAGGTGAAATAATGTAGATCTTACCCTCCTCCTTTGAATAGTTGAAATGAAAAGCTCCTTTTTTACTAGCGGAAATTCTTTTATCAATAGAACGACATAAATCATTCATACAGGTGAGTTCCTCGTAGGGTAATTCAATATATGGATAATCCATCCAATTGATTTTTTGAATTTATTCTTGATCACTTGAGGGTGGTGGCGGCAAATCATAGGGTCTAATTTTTATATCATATTTACGATCTTTTCTCAGGATGTCATAGGTATTTTTAAGAATACACTCGACAAGAGCCACTTCATACGCACCGTCGAATTTGATGGTGGGGAAGAGTTTCGTCCAAAATTCACTTGTTCTATTCAAGTCATTGTAGAGAGGATCAGAAACATTGGACATAAAAGTCACATAGAAATCATTGGGCATTGTTAATGTCTTCAGCACTGACCCAAGAATCAAAATCTGAGTTGTATCCTAGCCAGCAAACAAGCAACTGTCTCTTGCCCTTACGAGTACGACTCTTTAATATCTTTTCAATTTGATAAATTTCACTAGTGTTTCTAACTTTTTGTAGTTCATATTCATAAAAACCGCAGAGAATCTCATCATCTTTGGTGTCTCGCAGTCGATATGTCGTGGGTTCGGTGTCCAGGATTTTGGACACTTTAAAAAGTTCAGTGCTCCATAAATAATTCCCCTTTTCAAAAATATTGGTGGTTCTATTAATTCGAACAGTATCACCAACATTGAATTTCTTCTTCACATTTTTTTTCTTTTTCAGCATTGGAATATTGCTTTAGAAAGGCATTAAATGTATTTTCACTGTAATGAACTTCCCGAGGGCTTGAGTTGGACAGAGATCGATGAGGTCGATGGTTGTATATCCGCATGATTTTATCTAAATCATGAATAAAAGCCGGTGTATTTTTCAGTGTACAATATCTTGAAATTAATAGACGAATTGTTCTTATTAATCGTTCAGCCAATGCAGCCTTTATCGGGCTGTGACTATGATAAAGTGTTGTATTTTATTTCAATAGAACCTTTTGCACATGGGGATTAACAAATTCACTGCCGCGATCCGATTGAATTTTTCTATACGAATCCTGTTCAAGAATACTTTCAATGGCCTGAGCAACTTCAACACCTCTCTTTGACCGTAATGGAATGGCATAGGCATAGCGACTAAAGACACTGATTGCCACCAGAATATATTTGTTGGGTGCATATTGACGCCGTTGAACTGCGTCTAAAGTTAAAAAGATCCGTTTGCATTATATGCAGAGGGAAAAAGGCTTTAGTTTGTCGATATTGTTTGCCACGAAGCCTGTGATTCCGGTGCAGTGTGTAACTCGGTTCATTCTCTAGATACTCTTTTGCTTTTTTCAATGTGCTGTTAGAGACAACTTTAGAAAGCGTTTTGGGAGAACTTAAACTTCCCGCTTCACCAATATTTTCATAGACACCTTTCAGAACTTCATCCATTTTGAACGCAAACACGTAGTGTAATGTCCACTCCCCTTTTGCACACTGGAGGGTGAATCAATTCGTCTTCGCTTTTGACTAGCAGCCACAGGTGTTATAAAATCATTGCTGCTGCTGCTGCTAGTATTTTCAAATATTGAATCTTCTTCTTTTTTAAATGGTAGTGTTGGCGTTGTTGGAGGACTATATTCTCTTAGTTTCTTTAGAATTTGCTTATTGCCAATAAGACTTTTGGGAAAGTTTGATACACTTAGAAAGGTGTATAGATTATTGTCAAATGATTAAAGTCCTTTACGATTCGTCACCATATCACAAATTAAATCAACTAGATTATAACTTTTTCCCTGAATTATAATTCGTTTCCCTGTGCTATTGACTTCAACTTGGTCACCACCAGTTTCCAACATGAGATATGATAATACTCTTTTACTCTGTTCTCGATAGGTCAGTGGCAATAGGTTTCCAATTTTCGATACAATCGAATTCAATTCCTTCTCCTTTGATTGCACTGCTGCAGAATCTTGAGGAGATGTTTCCTGTTTAGAGGGATCGGTAACAGTGGCGGCGACGGGTCTCTTACGATATGGTTTATGTTTGTCCACACATCGCAATGCATCTTGAAGTAAAAGCAGTTTTTTGTCATCGGCAATATTCTCATCATTAATGAATTTGCTTAGATTGTCTTCAAAATGTTCGAAGGGCGAGAGGAGAAGTTCAAATGGTGTCAATTTATAGGGTTTTGCCATTCTCTCTCTCTAGAGAAAACTGTTTACAAGTCCTGCAATTATTGGCAGTAAAAGTGTGAAAAAGCTACCGCCCGCTTGAAGGAGACGTTTTCTTTTAAAAATTTTTCCCTTGTTTTTACAAGCCAAGGTGCGTACAGTGGAACGATGTTGCTATGTCTGTTGTCTAACACCTTCTGGCAGTTGAACATTACCCTCGGTTAAATTTAAACAAAGTTCAGATATTAGATTAATGAAATCATTGTCAACACCATGTTTGAGTATAGCCTTCCTGAGTGGAGGTTTTGAAGTGCTTAAAACGGAAAATAAATGCCGTTGTTCGTGTAGTTTCTTCAGTGTCATAATGGCAACTAATAGCCTTTTCTACTGTTCACCGGAAGATATACTGTAATTTCATTGTTGAAAATGTCGGTGACTACACGTAGATCCTCGGGTGTGCTCTGATTATGATCCAGCAAAATGTAACCGTAGGGTTTATTAGTCGCCTGAGTGTACGCTGACAACAGAAATTTAGGAGCGCCGGGGTATATCTGTTTATTGAGAGTTATTAGCGAGCTAGAATCACGAACAACTCGATAGATAATATAGATGGTGCAATTAAATGCAAGGGTTCGCATACATTTGCTCCGATGAAACAGATTGTGTAGAACTAGGGTTATGGAAATCTGTTCATAGTTGGAGCGAACAGTGAACAGTTGTAGCATTTCCCGTGAGAACTGTTCAATGGATTCAGCTAAATCATCAATAATCAACCACGAGTTCGGTTCAATACTTTTGAAAACATCAAGTCCCCGTATGAATTGTATTGGTATGGTTGTGGCAATAGCTTTTGTTTGATCATAGGACTCCTCCCAAATACTATAGCAATAGTAGATTTTTTTCGGCTTTTCCAAAAACATTTTCTGACAATTTTGAATTATTTTAGTTAAGAGTGTTGTTTTCCCCGACATTGACGGCCCACACAGAAACGATCTGAAGGGTGTTTTAAATTGATACATGTTGCTGCTGCTGCTGCTGTTGAAAACAGTCGGACTATAACTAACTGTAAATCATACGTGTCCAATGAATAAGTAGTAGCAATAATTTTCCCATAGATCTATCTACGTTAACAAGAACAACAAAAAAACAATATTTCATGGTCATTTATTTGCAACATGAAAACTCTATTTGTTCAACATTAACAACATAAGAATAACACTTTATGTTCAACAAGAACCTAATAATATTTCATGGTCATTTATTTCGGCAACATGAAAACTCTATTTGTTCAACATGAACAATGATAAAAATGACACTTTATATACAACATAAATAAAAACACTTTTTGTCCATCAACAATAACACTATCTGTACAACACTTATTGTCTTTAAACACTTTTTGTCCAGCAAGAACACTTTTCTGTACAACAACAACACTTTTTGTCCAGCAACATGAACACTTTTCTATACAACAACAACAACACTTGAAAACAACAGAAGAACACTTGGAACATGAACTAGCACAGTTGAACATTATGAATTTAAAAGTGGGTCCCCCCCACCCCCCAGGGGCCTCAGGGCCGAAGGCCGGCCGTGGGCGGGACACGGAAGAGCGAATTGCAAAGCACTTGTGCTCTCGGCACTAGGCTACTTTCTACACAGTCTCTGTACACGCTCATGTTGAAATTGCTCTTTACAAATGTGTAGGCACCCCTTTACACGCCTGCTTTTCATCCCCACTATGAGTTTTAACGCAATAAACTTTAGGACCCGGAACACCCCCCTGGATATCAAATCACTCCCCGAAACTGATTTTAACATTAATAGTTGGTTGGGGGCTTGACGTTTCACCAACTCGAGGTAGAGGGACGGATTCCAGTTGGTGAAATCCATCCGCGAGCTGATGTGTTCCCCCTTTTCTAGATCACCCCATAAATCCTCGGTTTTTACCTTTAACAGCAGAGAATCTGTATCCCCATAGTAAACTTGAACCTCCCCCTCCCGTGGCCATTGCACCTTGCACACATTGTAAAAAAACGACAACATGAGCTTTTTGGAAATTTCTAGTACTGAACTACCTCCTGCTATATTCTTGTTCAGTACCACATTTCGCTTTTTACTGTGTAGAAGAACCAAGCCAGCCTCTATGCTCGTGAACGATGTAAAATTGGGATCAGCAATAATTCGTGCACACTCTAGAGGGTCAGTCACGACATCGCAGCGAGATCTGTTACGTTCGCTTTCACATATTTTGCCAAACGCTGAATTTAGAATGAGTTTGTACATTTCCTTCTCTACCTTGGAGTTTTCCCTAGAGCATTTATCGATAAAAGTGTCGACAAACGTCTTTAAATATGGTTTCTGGTTGAACTGCAGGACCCTATGTAATTTGGTGATCTTGAAACCATTGTTCACCATCCAGTGCAAAAGCACATGGTGAACAACGATATTCTCCTTAGGGTCCAAATCAGCAATCAATTTTTGCTTAGAGGGGGTCCAGTGCATCCCCATATCCTCAACCAATGATCGATTGTAGGGGCTCAGTGAGTCCCTGCTCACGGGTCGATTGATACAGGGAAAAATAAAATCTCTGACTGAATCGTGAAGCGCCAGAGGAATGTGCCCGTCAATTTCAAAGAGCCATCCTTGTGGCCCATTGTCCTCGACGGTGGTAATGTCGGGGAACTCACAAGGATTCTCAAGCCATTGATAGTTCCCACACGGCAAAGAGTACTGAGTCATTGCCGAGTGGTACAATGAGTTCATGTCCAAGAACACTGCATTTGACTTTGCACCGGTGCTGTTTTGTCCGCTGTGATCGGTTGACAAGACGCGGTCCCCATGAAAAACATACCCTCCCCTCATTGAACGCTCTACAAAAAGGTGCTGATCTACATCTGTGATTAGGCCCATTTCCTCCCTACTAATTTTTAAAATCAAATCCATCACCAACTGGGGCGTGGAAAAATAATAGCCTATATCTAACCCGAACTCTGAATAGATTTGGTCTTTGTTCTTACATACTATATCCAACAGAGTTAAAACGTCACTGGCCAAGTACAGTCTACAATAATCCCACCCATTTTTACAATTCCCCTTAGACCACACCTTCTTGGCAAACTCATATTCCTCGGCTGTGCATTCACTGCTGGTCAGTGAATTGTAAAAGGCTTCAATTGGAGGTAGTTTCACCTCACTTAAGCGAGCGCCAGAACAGTAATAGTCGTATGCGTATACACCTTTGCAGGTCAATAGGTCATACATTTCACTGTCTGGAAAGTGCTGTTTAAGCAAGGGAAAGCTATCAAAATTGTCGCTTTTCTGCACTTGAATCAATTGACTCAATGCCTTGGGAAAAAAACTAAAAGAATCTAAAAACCTGATTTTATTCCAACACGTATGCCCATTATTTACTACCTGCCATTTCAGCTCGAGAAGCAACAACTTCTCGGCCGATTTGGGAATAATGTTATAGGTAAATGAATTATTTACCCATGGACTGTCTACTCCCCCTCCCTCTCTGTGCATACGTGCCAGTGCCGGTAAAATAAATTTTAAATCGTAATTTGAGTTGTGGATAAAAACAGGGATAAAAAACTGCTGGCTAACATTTAAGTTACACGATTGATGCGCAACCCCTCTAAAATTACTACCCCCAGAGGATATTTCCTGCCACAAGTGATTATGATCCCTGACTTTCCCCTTCCCCCCTCTTTTCCCTTTAGTCCCCTTATCCCCCTCTTCAAACTCCCCCTTACAAACCCAAATATTTTTTGATTTTTAATCGCGAGACGATCCTCTGCAGACAGCACCATAGGATAATGTGTATTTCTCAAACGAGAAATAGCACCATTAGCTGTGCCAATTAGTTTAGTCAGTGCCTTGACCATGCACTCCCCCTCATCCAATGTTTCTACTATTTCCAACAACCGCATGGTGTTAGAATTGTCTCTTTGGGCATGGGCATAGGACACTGCAATAGCTTGATGTTCTTTGATTCGGTTTGGAAATCGAGGATCGTTCACCTCCACCAGCTTAGCTTCACAATCCAAAGATATTTTGTTGTACTGGAGGAGGGTGTTTTGAAAATTTTTGAAGCGTAAAATGGCCCTATCCCCTGAAACCGTTTCCACTGTCTGGTAGCCATGCCGTCTACAATGCTTCATATGATCCCGTAGTTTTATATCACTACGGAATTGTGACAGGCATGTCGGGCAGTAGAAACGTGTCCCCCTATGCTTACCACCCCCCAGGACTCTACTAATGTCTGTAATAGGATTAAAATGGCCAATTGAATTGGCAAGGTCACTAGGTGGTGCATAAAACAACCAAACCCAGTGATTGACTAATTCAATTGACGGGCCCCTTACTGGGAAGACCACCCCCTTCTTTTTTAAACGAACCCCATCTTCAAATTCAGTTTCATACTGAACCACAGTAACGCCGATATTTAAATGGGCATTAGCCCTTTCAAAAATATCAATAGATCTTAGCGTTACTGGGTATTTTCCTTCTAAACAAGTGAAATCTACAATTGGGAAATTGGACCCTGCCTTCCCATGTACAGCCCAATCGTCTAAATTTGTCTTGGTAGCGTCACGTGCTAGAGTTTCGAATGCTGGTATGAGGAAAGCATACTTGAAACATTTTTGATCTGTTTCAAAACAGATCCGCTGGACACCTTTACATCCTTCTAGATCTGGATTATAATTTAAAACTGTACCCGTGTCCCTATGCCCCCCTCTTAAAATAAAATCTTTCTTAAATTTACAGATATTAATGCTTAAATTTTCAACATAAAGAACTACAGAGCCGCTCCCATTTTCACTAAAGTTCTCGAGATGCGCAATAATATGACCTATCCAATCCATGAAAACACCCTTAAAATTTTCTAAATTCGGATAAATCACGCACATCTTGGAGTGTATATAGTGGTGGTAAACTTCGCTTTTCCCCTCATTTAAATAGAACACCTTTAAAACAATTGAAACCTTAATTGAATCCCTCCCCTCTCCCCATAATTGAATTTGGTTCTCCGGCAGTGCACGAATTTTATCTACATAGTCATGCACAATTTCTACGGGGTCAAACACAAAATTTCCCCCCATAAGTGAATTAAACGGATCCCCAAAAGTCGCAGTGTAGACAACTATTGCATTTAAAATTGTGTTGGACAGCTGAAATTCGGGAAATGGTGTCAATTGGACATTACCCCCCTCCCCCTCTTGTACATTATCAACACTCCCTCACCCACCACATTGTTCAATATTTGGGGTATGGGAAGCCACTTCAGTTGTTTGAAGTGGGGAAATGTAATCTTGGGGGGAGGATTCCCTGTTAAATCCCGGGTAAAATCGTCCAAAAGCTGCAAGGTGTTTTGACTCAAGTCCCCCTGCTCAACTGTGCTATAATCTACATTTAAAAAATCATTTAAAAAATCTTCAATATTATCTGAAATTTCCAGTACAGAGTCGCTCCATGGTGAATTGTTGGGGGGCTCCACGTGTGCCTCCTCTCCTTCACCAACTGATGAGGACGGTGACATGGAATATGGTACCAATGGTCCAACCTATAAATGAAAAAAAAACTTATTTTCAAAGTGTTCAAATCACCCCTACTGTTTAAAATTTGGATTATTATTTACGTATTATTTAAAACGCGCTTAGTAGTAGTAGCAGTATGCACATAGTAGCATTTGGTTAATTCACTGTTCCCTACTCTAACGATATTCTGAAAGTTCCAATTTCCAACTTAATGTAAGATATTTACAAGCTAAAACGCTTTACATAGAAGGCAATTTGATTTTGTTCAAACAACCCCCCTCAATTTCCAATATTTAATGCTCCCCCTCCGAGCCGGTCATCGCGGCGCCTCCCGCAGCGCTTCCCGCGGCGCAGGGAGCGCCGCTTCTCGGGCCCACCGGCGCTTCCTGGCCACCACGGCGCAAAAAGCTATCTTTTTCTTAGAAATTCCCGGTACCATACCCGTTCACCAATGGTGAAGAAACAGTTTTTTTTTCACTTTAGAATGATGGTGATAGAATTGAGGCATATCCCCCCCTTTTTACATAATGCCCTAAAAAACCGTATTGTTAGGCGGCATAACAATTTGGAAATAAGTCGTTTCGCCTACTTCCCGTACACGTGTTGTCTAGGACTCCAAATGAGCCTAATTATTGTACAACTCGTCTGTTCTGTTTCCAAGCGTATTCTCTGGGAAACAGTACAATTAAATTCGAGAAGAGTTAACGGTTCTTATTGAATGTTTCCCCCTAAAATCTTGGCAAGTTGTATGGTTGAAAGCTGTCAAAAATATTACGCAAATTAGAATCCATATGTGCAATAGATAAATGGGATAATCTCTGTCCTTCCCTTAAAACTATAATATTCAATTGTGAAAAAATAGCATTTTGAGTTTCAAATGGTGAGATAGCAGTAAACTAGAAATTACCTAAAAATATTATTATGAGAGATAGCAACAGTGGGGACAGAGAAAATAGCAAAGATTAGAAAAAGAGCGGTTTCTTTTGACAAGCAAGCAAAAAAAATACATTATATTTAGATATTTCTGAGGGAGGGGGGAGCAGAGAAATTTAAAACAATGGTTGGGGGCGAGGGGTTAATGTTTTAATATCTCTGAGATACACTTTTACAGTGTTGAAAAATAGTGAAAAGAAAAGACTAAAAAAAAACATTGGAAGAAATAGATATATATTTCTATAACTAGAGGTAAAAATGCTCACGTTTGCAAATCCTGGCTGTATTTGAATGCCCGAAGGCCCAGGCGAAGCATGCTCGGACCTTGTGTTGGTGGGGCAGAGACTTTACCTGGAGCGGGACTCGCCATCATGTAGGAAGCTGCCCATTCACTTTTGAATTTCCTGCTAGTGGATGGGCCAGCGATATCACGGGCTTGGGTAGATTGGTTTGCGGTTTGAGTGGGACCAGCGTGTCTTATGACCACAGGCCTCGAAGGTTGCGCAGAGGATACGGTTTTGGATGCTCCAGCCATCTCCCTCCGTTGTACGGGGGCTGCCTCGTCCTCTCTCGCTCTCTTGGATGGAGGGGGTATACATTCTTCCTAATTGGCCTTAAAAAAGAAGAGAAAAAATTAGTATCAAAATAATTTCCCCCTTTTCTAAAGAAGGAAAATTAGTATCCCCACCCACACTAACCATAATTTTGTCTAGAACGCATTTATCACTAAGAAAGCCCCCCTACGCCAAAAGCAAAGCAAAAGGTAAAATTTGCAAGAAATGTCCCTATTTTTACCTTGCTGAGAAATTTTTTTAAATGTTTCCCGTCTATTGGTCTTTAAAATAGAAAAAAGATTGTTAGCCTAGCAGCTTATAGGCTAAATTACAATCTTGGATGTAAATGTACACATAATAAAGTATCTATTTTTTCTTAGAAACCCTCGGTCCTCTTACTGCCCTAACGCGAAGAAACAGTTTTGTTTTTCATTTTACAATGATGGCGATAGAATTGAGGCATGGCCCCCTCCCCCCTTTCACCAATGTCCTAAATATATTGTTAGACCTTAATTTGAAAATAACTCGTTTCACTTCTTCAAATAGAGATTGCGTAGGCCTGCGCTTAATTATTGCAATTGTCTGAAAAACCGTTTTAATTTGATGGAGAAAAACAATCCCCCTCCCCCCTCTTTTCAGCAATGTCATAAAAATATTGTTAGCAATTATTTTTGGAGAATAACATGTTTCGCTCTTACATAGAATATAGAATTCCAATGTCCTAAATATCTATCGCTAATTTTGCAGACAAAATTAGTTCTCCGCTATTTTCAGACAAACACAGAATTACGTAAAAAGCATTGAAAACCTAGAGTGTCTAAAACCAGCTAATGTAAACAAAAAAGGAAAAGGGTGACAAAACTATTTATAATCTTGCGCGGAGCCTTATGTCAAACAGAGCGGCATAATGCCTTAAGAATTGACAGAAGTCAGTGGACACTTTAAATCACAGTACAGAAAAGCAAGAATTTTATCGAAAAGAGAATTATTTCAATTGCGAGAATTATACTTGTAAAAACAGTGGAGGGTTTTGAGGGGGGGGGGTTATGCGGTAAAAAGAATATATTTTATGTTTTCTATCGAGTATAAAGATAGCATGGTGGAGGAGTTTGTACTGGAGTGGGAGGGGGGACTTACCTAAATATACTGGATGGTGAGCAATGAAAATAATTTTATTTTGAAAATAAAAAATGAAAATGTACTAAAACGGAACTTACATGGTAAATTGAGGCTGCCAATGCTTCAAGCTCATCAATAATATTTAGTGTTATATCCATTGTGTCCTGGAACTTTCTGATAATTGAATCACAATGCATGTCCGTTATATACGAAATCTCAAGGGCGAATTGCGATGTAATGGGGAAAACTATATGTAAGGGAGTCTCTGATTGGCTGAGAAGGGGGATGTATCCGACTCTCTGATTGGCTGAGAAGGAGACACGTGATCCTGTTTCCTATTCCTGGATCTTAACATTTGCCCCGAGCGTGCACTTGGCCAAGCAACAACAACAACAAATAAATCGACCTGGGAAAAAGAGGTCATTGACCCACTTTGATTAACCACGTGTTCTCCCTAGGGACTCTATGCCCATATAAGGAGCCCCGTCACGAGTAGCACCTCCCTTTCTACTATTACCCACCATGTATGTGAAAATTCTAGATTAATAATAAGCGATTTGCGATAAAGAAACTAGTTGAAGCTGTGTAAATTTTTCATCAATATGAAATCGAAAACATTTTGAAACTAAAGAAAACCTTAAAAAAAGTAAATTGTCGAACAAAGAAAAAATTAAGTCTCTTAGTTTGTCTGAGGTATGGACATTTCAACTATGCCGGACAATAAAAAAATAACTGGTCGAAGCTATGTTTAAATTCTTCATCAATATGAAATCGAAAACATTTTGAAACTAAAGAAAACCTTGAATAGAAGTAAATTGTCAAACAAAGTTCAGATATTACAATTTAATAAGCTAATGCTTTTCTTTGGATGTTCAATATTTGAATCAAGAGATGGTCAGTGTCCAAAATTATTTTGGACAGATAGCTTATTCATCCCCCTCCCCCCGAAAAAATAATATAATAATATAGGTGTCGATTCAAAATGCAAGCATCTTTTTCAATAAGAAATCGAAAACATTTTGAAACTAAAGAAAACCTTAAAGAAGTAAATTGTCAAACAAAGTCAAAATGAAATCTCTTAGTTTGTCTGAGGAATGGACCCTTCAACTACGCCAGACAAAAAATAACTAGTTGAAGCTGTGTTTAAATTCTTCATCAATATTAAATCGAAAACATTTCGAAACTAAAGAAAACCTGAAAAATAAGTAAAGTGTCGAAAAAAGCTCAGATATTTCAATTTAAGAAGCTATTGCTTTTCTTTGGAAGTTCAACATTTGAATCATGAGATGATCAGTGTCCAAAATTATTTTGGACAGATGAACTTTGGACAGATGAAATAATTTATTCATCCCCTCCCCCGAAAAAATGTTACAATAGCGTAGATGTCAATTAAAAATGCAGATACAAATACCTGTTTAAATTCAAACTCAAAACGACCAAAAATTAAATAAACAATCACAGTAAAAAACATACAACAAGTAATGATATAAATGAATAAATAAATCTTAAAGCGAGTAATACTTAAATTAAATATGAAAATCAAGCTTAAAACGAAAAAAAATATTTTCCTATTGAAGTATAAATAAAACTTAAAACGAACAAAAATTAAATAAACAATCAATGCAAACAAACATACAATAAATATTAATTTAAATTAATAAATAAATATTAAAATGAGTGAAACTTAAATAGAATATGCAAATCAAGCTTGAAACGGACAAAAATCACTACAAACAAGAGTTTGGGTATCACCTCCTTCTCTCACTGTAAAAGTCTAAAATCTACTGCGTCATTGGCGCTTTACTGAAAACTATATGCGTCTTGAACAGTGTTGGGAAGTATAAACAACATCAAAGTGAACATTTGATGTATAATGATATTAATTGTTGAAAGATCCATCAGATCAAGAATTTATTTCACTTTAATTTAATTTTAAAAAAAATGTAATTTAATAAAAAAAAAGAATTGTGAGAAAGAGTCAAACTTTAGTGTAAAGAGCGAGGCTTCGAAAAGGGGACAGTCCCTTTCATATACGGAACAATTTCTGTTCGTTTTAAGTTATAATATTGCTCCTTACTTTCAGTTAAAAACTTGTTTTTTTTTTAAATTTAATATCTGATCGTTTTCAAATAATACAGGTTTTGATTTTGGGCTCACCGTAAATGAATAATTAAAACGAAATTTGCATATTAAATTTACCTTTTTTTGGCTAAATGGCTTTCTTGAAAGTTGTTTAATTTTATTTACGAACGTTTTTATTAGTAATAAAAAATATATGTAACATACGAATTAACTTACATAACGAACTTCTGTATTTGTACATGTTTGTTACGTATGTTAGGGGGTTCGCCCCCTAGTCAATACTTCGCTCTTTACGCTAAAGTTCGAATTTTTTTCCAATTCTTTAAGAATGACCCTTTAATCACAAAGGCCGTTAATTAGAATAAGTAGCTCTTATGAAAGTACTAAAAAAAATTTAGCGTAAAGAGCGAGGTATTGACTAGGGGGTGAACTCAATCATATACGTAATAGTTTCTGTTCGTTTTAAGTTTTGATGTTGAAAAGTTTTTCAGTTGAAAACTTGTTAAAATAATTTAATTTCTGGTCGCTCTTATAAATGATGTTGGGAAATCTGGCGTCCCCTTTATAGCAATGTCCCTTCCCTAATGAAAAATTCCTCCGTGGAAAGATCCCCCACGTAAACCCCGACCCCTCCCCCCGCTACCAGAAAAATCACCCCTTAAAACGTCTGTATACTTCCCAAAATCCAATACTATATGTAAACATTGGGCAAAGTTCATATCTTGTAGCCGTTCCCCCGGGGACTGTGGGGGATTAAGTAATCTTGAAGACATAGTTATTATATTTTTTCTACCATGCAAAATGGCTGTCTCAAAATTTTGATCACGTGACTTTGGGGAAAATGAGTGTGGGAGGGGGCATAGTTGCCCTCCATTTTTTTGGTCACTTAAAAAGGGCACTGGAACTTTCAATTTCCGTTCGAATGAGCCCTCCTGGGATATTCTAGGACTACCTGGTCGAAACGATCACCCCCGGGAAAAAAAGCAAACAAACACGCATCCGTGATCTTTCTTCTGGCAAAAAATACAGAATTCCATATTTTTGCAGATAGGAGCTTGAAACTTCTATAATAGGGCTCTCTGATACGCTGAATTTTACGATGTGATTTTAATTAAGGTTCTATGACTTTTAGTGGGTGTTTCCTCCTTTTTCGAAAATAAGACAAATTTATCTCGCGCAACTTTTGATTGGTAGGATTAAACTTGATGAAACTTGTATATTTGAAATCAACATAAAAATCTGATTCTTTTGATGTATCTATTGCTGTCAAAATTCCGTTTTTTAGAGTTTCGGTTACTATTAAGCCGGGTCGCTCCTTAATTACAGTTCGTTACCACGAACTGTTTGATAATGATTTCAAAAGACACTATGCCTGCTCACCTTGTGCTACTAAAGTAACGAAAAGGGTTTGGAAAAGCCGGTCAGATGTTTCAAAATAAGCGTTTTCCGTGACAATGTAACAGGTTTGCTTCACCTCTGAACTCTTTATCATCTTCTGTTTGCTGACCTTTAGCGTGTGACACAAGGTAAACCAACCAGTTTGAAGTAACTAAGCATTTTTTTATCATTTTTTTTTCACTGAGAGATTTTATTATGCGCACCTTAATCTACTTTCTCCATTTCAAAGCTCGTGCCAAATGTGAGATCATGCTTAGCCTTAATTTAATTTTTGTTTTTTTTTATGCTTACCATACATGTTTTTATAAGTTACAACTCAAAACAGATCAGGCTCATTCAAACAATTTATTAATTCTGTTTCCGCTTTAAATATCATAAGAAATGCCACCTTTATAAACTGCTATTTTCTATGGCTTTTGGCCACAGAGTGCTAATTTTGGCTTAAGTTAATTCAGATTGTTTAAAGTCTAAGTGATAAATTCTTGTAAAGCTTTTCAGTATACTGAATCAAGTGGCAGTTTCATTATTTTAGACTTTAAACAATCTGAATTAATTTTAGCCAAAATTAGCATTCTGTGGCACATTCGGAGCTTAACCAGGATGGTTAAGCTCCGAATCAGTACTGCATTTTGTTCTCAAGCAAACTCATGCACTTTTTATAATTTACTCAGTATAAAAAAATTAAACTTTTTGTGACTACGAACTGTAATTAAGGATGTCGGATTCAAACGAAAACTATTTAACATCAAAATAGGATATTTTAGGACTGAAATAGAGTATAAAGTAGAAACTTTCAGGGAAAGTTTATGTTGCTATAAAACTAAATCAAATGCTCTATGTGGATGCTGGTCACCAGTAGGGCGTATCAGCAATATCTCAAGGACGGCTCTGGGTATTACGTAAATACTTTCAGAGCTACTATTGTTACTACTGCTGCTATTGCTTCTATTGAAGCAAATCAAAAGGGTTTAAGTGCATCCAGGTTGTCAAAATGACATAGATAAGATGTCTTAGGAACAGAATAAGATTTTTGTTATTTTTCAGAGAAAGTTGAGGGGATATAAAGCTATATCAAAAGTTACTATGTGTGTCCAGATTGTCAAAAAGTCGTATTTGCAATTTCGCAGTAACAGCTAGTTACTGTTTCAGAGCATGTTATTGGAAATCTTGAACTAAACCAAAAGCGACTACGTCCATCCAAGTTGGTCATAAGGGCGTATCTGCGATTTAATTGGGAGGGATAGAGGTATTAAATGAAACTTTTTGGGCATGTTGAGAGGGACGATTAATTAAATATGGATGTTAAAGTGGCGTATCTCTAATTTGACACTCTAATCAAGACACTCTAATTTGAAGTCCAACGCTGTACTAACAGAACCACACCTCTAATAATCTGATGTGGAAATCTGCAAAAATATGGAATTTTGTATTTTTTGCAAGAACAAAGATCACGGATGCGTGTTTGTTTGTTTTTCTTTTTCCCAGGGGTGATAGTGCCGGTCCAGTGGTCCTAGAATGTCACGAGAGGGCTCATTCGACCGGAAATAAATGTTATAGTGCCCTTTATAAGTGATAAAAAAAATTGGAGGGCAACTAGTACTAATTTTTACAAGAAAACTGCATTTTTATTTACAAGCTATGCTCAGTATTATACCATCGGAGACTCTTGACCATTCTATAGTAGCCCCAGTAAAGAATCACAACTTCATTTCTCGAGGGTGTACCGAATAATGAACAAGTACCTCTTCATTATTGTATTTTGGTTTCTCTTTTTTCCGCAGCTAGTTAAAGTAAAGAACGAACAGTAAAGCTTATAATAACTGAATATTACTAGGAAACTAAAAGTTTGTAATAAAACCTTGCTACTTTCCTAGAAACTAGCATCATCCATTTATGATTAACAGAAAAGGTTGCCCCGGATGAGGTTCGAACTCGAGGCCTTGGGAATACAAGGCCTACGCTATACTGCCTGAAACACCAACGCTTGTATATATGAAAGAACATACACTTTGAGACAATATAGAAAAAGAGTTACATAAAGGACCGATACAGTTCATTATAAATGGGGCCTATGCTAGTTTCATCGGATATAGCTGAAAACCTAGTAATGGTTCGTTTACACATTGCGGAAATTCATGCGGATTTAGCAATCCGTGCGGAAATTCCGTCCGTTTTTGTGCTAGAAAAAATCTCTAGCTTTCCGCAGCGTTTTGGTCAAATCAGGACGGAATCTTGGCAAGATTTTTAAATGAATAAAATCATGAGTATCGATTATCAAAAACTACACGATCTTATAACTTTGGTTCAAGGCTACCCCCAGCTTCTATGATCTTGCGCACCCAGGCTATAAGAAAACTAACAAAATGGTGTCATTTGGCTCTCTATTGTTCAACAGCTTTCAGAATAGGGTAAGAACATAGGTCATGCTGTTTCAATAATTTGAAATCTTTGCCTTAAAACGCAGCGTTATTTTAGCCATAGTTCGAACAGATATGGACGGATTTCCGCATGGATTTCCGCAATGTGTAAACGAACCATAAAGAACAAATCACGGCACATAGTCACTAAAAGTTAAGATAATTACATAAAAGATCGATGTAAAATCATTTCGAGGAACTTGTTTGTAGATTTTATTTATATGTATGCAGTATTTGCATTACCTACTTAAGAAGTGACACCAAAAGAGTTGTTTTTTGTCAGGGCGTAATTTGTTATAGGTTAGGGGGCAACTGCCCCCCTTTGGAAACCAGTTTCCACTCCAGATCCTAGTCCCCCCCCAAGCTGAAACTTATTTTCTTGAAAAATCTTGTCAAAACTAAGATAAGCCTGCATAATTCAGAGAAACGGGCCAGTTTTCCTTAGTAATTCTTTGCATTTATGGTACCATAATGCTTTTTTTTATTTCTCACTGACATTTTCACTTGATCTGGGAAAGTTTGGTCCACCTTTCCCCCCACCCCCCAGGATTTTGACGAAATTACGCTCCTACTTTTAGTGCTATATCACACTTACGGAAAAAAATCACGTAGATATGAGCAATAGCTTTCAAATGAGCCATTAAACTTCACTCTAAAAGTTCTGGTAGGCCAGTAGCCCCGGCTTTTCCACTTGTGACAAAGCACCCAAAATGCCGGTTTTTAGTGTCATTTGGAACTTTCTGATGGTGGAATTTATAGGAAAAAAGGACGTATATATGAGTGATATCTTTTATATGAGCTACTAAAAATTTGTCTAAGTTACAGGCGATACCAAAACGCCCAATAACAATACGCCCATACCGATGCGCGTGATATCCATACGTCAGATACCAATTCAGCGTACAACCCTTTCCCCAGGGACTATGGAGGGTCATATCATCACTAAAACCATAGATATCGGACCTTTGGACTATCTTGAACAATCTGGTTATCTCGAAATTTTGATTGGATGACTTTGGGGGGAGGGGGCCTGTAGGGGTGGGGACTAGTTACCCTCCAGTCTTTTTGGTCACTTAAAAAGGACACTTACAAATTTAATTTCCTTTCGAATGAGCTATTACACATCTCTCTATGATGCTCAGGCTACCCCCTAGGCCTGCTAGATAAAAAAAAAAGAAAAAAAGGGGAGACTGATCAGTGCTACCGATGCAAAAAAGTGATTTTCTTTGTTGTTCAAGGAGGGGGACTGTAATTTCCCTGTACTAAGTTTTCGACCATGTTGATTCCAATGGTGCACTTTTCATTTTGATCTGACGCTATTTTTCAGGGGTTTCAGGCTTTTTTTTTTAAATCACCATAAATTTCTTTTCGCAATAAACTTTTACTTTTAAGAGAAACCGAAATAATAGTCATCATTCCATAATCAGTGTCACGCAATTTTTTCACTAGGCAGCTTTTTTCTAAACGCTATTTTTAACTTTTGCTTACTATGGACTGTGGTTCGCTTTTTACTAGTTTGAAGTTACCGCTGCAACCATGATTATTTCCTAGAAATCTAAAAGAGATACGGAATTTTGTTGCCTGGTTCACAGGAAGGTAATTTAATGTTCTGTAGGATTACGACATGAAATTGTTTTGAAGAGCTTACTTTCCCAGCGGTTATAGTTTTTTCTCTGAAAAATTTGTGAATTTAATAGAAACTTCACTGAAAGTTTTCTACCCTATTTCACGATATATATTTCTGTCTTCTGTACCTAAACATGTATTGTTTTGTAAAGCATGGATAGTAAACTTTTTGTTGTAAATTGAAAATTTTGTCGTAACTGTCGAGGTTATTTTCAGTATTTTCTATGGGTGTCTTATCTCCTCTAAATCAGAAATTATCAGAAATTAAATTAAAAAATAAGTTTTTTTCAACTGAATGTAAGGAGCGACACTAAAACTTAAAACGAGCAAAAACTATTCCGTATATAAGGGGGATACCCCCCTCCCAAAATAATTAAAAAAGATCATGACATTGCTGCTTCTACATTAAGTTTAAAGTAAGAACGGCCAAAGATTATTTTTTTTTTAAACTAAATTTTCTGAGGGAAGTAAAGAGTGAAGTTGAAACATAAAACGAGCACAAATTATTGCTTCACAGTCCATCTAACTTATATCAATGAAACTAGCACAAATAAACCGACTAATTATGTTTCCCTATGTTTGTATGATTATAGAAAACTAGCGCTTTACTCGACACACAAAAACCAAGTGTAAAAACAAGAATATTGATTTAGGAGGCAAAAGTGAGTACTTAACCTGTAAAAATGCCATATATAAGATATCAATTCTGATATAGAGATTAATTTAAAAAAACAAAGTTTTTCCAAGGGAAGTAAAGAGCGAAATTGAAACATAAAACGAACAAAAATAATTACTTCACAGCCTATCTAACATATATCAATAAAACTAGTACAAATAAATCAACTGATGATATTTCCCTATGTTTGTAAGATTACAGAAAACTAGCGCTTTACTGAAAACGCAAAAGCCAATTGTAAAAAACAAGAATATTGATTTAGGAGGCAAAAGTGAGTACGTAGCCTGATAACAACAAACTAATCTATAAAGCTTTTCATAGTCTTACACCAGCTGTAATTTTCAGTATACAATTAAAATTATCTTGAAAACATAAGCATAAAAATAAATATATTTTTTAATAACCGCAAAGTCATTGAACAGCACACAGAAATAAGGGATTAATTTATCAGGTAACATTTTGGTCTCACCAGCTATAACACCATTAATATGTAATATACAATTTTTGATTGTAGAAAATACGCTTTAGTATTACTCGAAACGTCGATCAAATCAGCCATAATATGAACTCCGGAAATCTGGTTATTTCTCTTCGTACAACGGAAAAAAGTTATGATACAAATTCTAAAGCTAGTCTATAGTCCTAATACTATCAAGATAGCTTCACTTCGGACTTGTCTGTGAACTCATCATGAAATTTCCTTTTCAGATGCAAAATGAGAGCCAATCATTGGACTGATCCGTTGTGCAGAAGTGATACCAAATTAAACGAAAAAGAAATAAAGCAAAAATCCTAGAATGCTTTATTTTAATACTGTAAAAAGTATCCTTAATCGGCTGGCTTTTACTGTTCCAAAACTCATATATTGTTTTGTGTTTTCGGTAAAGCGCTAGTTTTCTATAATCCTACAAACATAGGGAAACATAATTAGTTGGTTCATTTGTACTAGTTTTATTGATATATGTAGATAGACTGTCAAGTAGTAATTTTTGTTCTTTTTAAGTTTCAACTTCGCTCTTTGCTTCCCTCTGAAAACTCTCTTTTTGCAAAAAATTAATTTCCCATATGACGCGTGTGTGGCATTATTGATATATGTCGCGTCAAGTCTATACTTCCTTACGCATTTGGTCAGCAAAAAAAGTTCTAATCAAAATTGGCTAATTCGTCATGTGGCCAGTATGCTTCAATTAGGGATCGTCACCTGCCCGTTCGTTTTTCCACGATTAACCTGTCTATGGAATCTGTACTGTAGAACCTCATGAAACTCAGCTGCCATTTGCTTCGGATCAGAAGTAGTTAGTTCCCGTTGTGATAACCATAGATGGCAGTCTTCCCCTCAGCAGTTGGGGTTATAACATGCCTTAAATGAATGGGTTTATATGGGTTAACAATAAAGAATCACAAGTTGACAACTGTCATCCTGAATTTCGATATTATCAGATGGTATACCGTTCATGATAGTCTCATTGATATGTTGTATACAATGAAAACCCACACACATTGATACATTTCCTATTTTTTTTTTTGTTATTTGCAAAATACAACACGGTTTCATTTGTCTTTTTACTCGTTTATGACGTACCAAGGGACACATTCTGGGAGTCGGACATACTTGGACGATGTACAGGACCCTGCTGTGATTGATCCGAATGATCCCCCTCCAGAAAAATAAATAAAGCATAGATTAGAGAACACTGTTTTGTGATTTTGACCGCATCCCCCCCTACCTCATCCCCCACCCTCAACACGCGAAAAGAATAAAAAAGGCTAACACAGAAGACTAGCCTTTTTGTAGCCCAACAACAAGGCTAGATAGAACTCTTCTCTTGCCTTGACTCAGGCACGTAGGTAAGATTTTTGTACTTGTATGATATAGCCCCTACCAAATATTCTTCTAGTATGTTTCTCTGCCGCTCAATCCTAATGAAATATACCAAAGTAAGATAAAAATATAATACTTTAGAAACACATTTGGGCTATATATTTGCACACTAAGGGGGTGGGGGTAAAGTATAGCGGGTCTTCATACCTAATGTGTTAGGTACAATTATTCTGCATATTATTTAGTAAGAATTGTTTTCTAACTTCACACTGTCCAAATACTTTACCCCCCCTCCTAATGTGTAAATAAATAGCCCAAATTGTATATATTTCCATTTATTCTGTAACTTCTCTTTGTCTTGTCTCACGCTAAGCTGAAAGAAATCAACTGAAAACATCGGTTCTATAATACGTCAATGAATGAACAACTTGAGCGGTAGTGGGTTTATCATACAAGTACCGGATTTTTTTTCGGTAGCAATGATGGAAAACAGTTTTTTTTTTCTTTTAATTTTTATTAGAAATGCCCACACATTCCGAAAATGTTAGGATTTCGAGGGGTGAAGACCCCTGTCCTCCCTCCTGCTTGCGTCAGTGCCTTACTCCTCCCTAAACATAAAGGATACCTCAAGAGGTAGCATCACTCTAATTGAACTGTGAAATATGTGTTATGCTTCTGCATTCAGGCTATATTCCCAGAAGAGCTGTCATCTTAAGGGAAGTCAATGCTCTCTCCAACATTTTCAGAAACAGTAAGATGAATTTTGAAAAGCGTAATTTTAAGAAGAAATAGGAAAACATCCTACAAATAACAGTTCGATAGATTTTCCCTATTGAACTGTTATTTGTACGTCATGGACACGCAGTGTGGTCTTCGAAAATACTTATAGGAGAATTTTAGGGCTTGCTGGGTACTTCTAAAATAGAGGTCCTGTCAATATACCTTGCTTTACTATAAAAAAAACAACAAAAAACAAAGAAAAATATCAAGAAAAGATGGAGTTTGTATTTAATTTTAGGTGCATAGTAATTCTAACAAATATCACTTAGTATATATAGGATTTGAACAACTCGAATGCTACCTAAAAATCAAGATCTATATTGGCGTGAATCCACTTCATAGGCCTATTTATAATCGTTAATTGGTTAAATAACTATAATGATTTAGAGTAATAATTGATTTTAGTTTTAATGGTCAATTGTTCATTATTAACCGTATAGGCCTTCATATACCATTGAAAATTACCAGTTTGGTGTTGATACAAGAATAATACATAATACACTATTGACATCCTTCATAATAACTCAAAATTATAATAATATCCGAAACAGACCTTGGGTTTAAATCATACTTCATTCATATAAGAACAACACGATATATTTCAATTTTGAAAATGTTGAAGGCAAGTCTCTTACAACGTATTGGAAACGACATGTAACTGTAGCTACTACAATTGCTGCTAAAATTCGAAAAAAACATGCATTTTTTCAATCCCTCGGTGTCTTTTTGAGCTTGTTACCAGCGTGAAAATTATTGGCATGGGGTGGGATCTTTCGAATATTATTTAGTTGACTTTAAAGTTTGCGGGTGCGGGGGGGGCCGATAGACTGGTGGCTTTGGAGGGGAAACCCCTTAACCTATCTTTACTCTCTGAAATTTTTCATATATTCGGTCAAAGAGAAAACAACACTTTTTCTAAAATAAGACCGTCATCGTACGTTTCTTCTGATGAAATAAACTGACTTGAAGATAATTCATTGCGAATGGGGATTGTGAATGTACAAGGACTCATGAGTTCTATTGATGAACTAACAAATTTATTGCCAGCAAATTAAATTGACATTTTGGGGATTTGTGAAACATTTATTAATGCCGAGACAAAATATAATGTGAAAATCCCGGTATATAAATTCATTGATAAGAATCGACTAGTCCATGAAAAAGGTGGCCTTGGGTTATTTTTGAAAGATGTGGCGCAGTTTGAGCGACTGCCAGAACTGGAAAAAATATAATGTTGAAAAAGTGTGTGAAATACTGGCTGTTGAATGTCGGCTTGGGACTAAAAAAATTCAAGTTTGTGTTGTGTATAAGCCCCTGTCGGCCCCAATACCACTTTTTTTTTTTGCAAAATCTGGAGTCTTTACTAGCATCTTTGGACGATATGGATGTTGTGGTTATGGGGGATTTTAATATAAACCTACTGGAATTTAAAGAAAATACCCATACAACGGAATTTATTACATTAATGACATCGAATTTTCTAATTCCTTCGTGTACGATTCCAATGCGTGTTGCATCGACTAGTGCAATTCTCAATGACAACATATTTTTAACAACACCAGCCACATCTTCACAGGTTGTTCTGACGGATTTCTCTGATTACTTTTCATTAATTTCTGATGTGAGATACCAGATTCATAAAATAAAATCACCAGAAACAGCAATCTGGATTATTAATAAAAAAATCTAGTATGTTTAAAGGATAAACTGAATTTGACTGATTGATCTCCTGTATTTGATGCTGATGAAATAAACTCTGCGACGGATTATTTTTTAGAAGGATTTAGTGCTGCACTTGATGAGTCGTGCCCAAGAGTAAAAAAACGGAAATATAATCAACCCATCCAACCATGGATATCGCCCGCCCTTTTGACGGCAATAAAACATAAAAACAATCTCTATAAAACTTTAATATCTTTCCCAAGTGAAGAAAATAGAAGAACTTTCAAAATTATAAAAACCTACTTTCAAAAATAATACATAATGCTAAAATGAAATTTTATTTCGATTCTTTTAATGAAGTAAGTAAGTCCCCAAAGAAAACTTGGGAACTAATCAACTCATGTCTAAATCGATCGCGGACGTCTTTTTCACCATCAAACATACGGGACGCCCATGGTGATACAATTGAAAGGGACCTAGAAATGGCAAATTACATAAATTCTCATTTCGTGTCAATCGGGCAGTCAGTAGCTAATAAGCTCCAACGTAATATGTCCCATGGGCAATGTAATTATCGTACATACCTAGGAAGTGCTTCTGAAAAATCTATGTTTTTAACTCCGGTAACAGAGGAAGAGCTTGCTAAGGTTGGTAAGCTTTTAAAGAATGGAAATTCCCCGGGGATTGATGAATCGTCGACCAATATTGTTAAAGCCATTTTAGCTAGTATTAATAAAGTTATGTGTCATTTAATAAATCTGTCATTTAGATCGGGAACTTTTCCGGATTCTTTCAAAAAAGCGAAAGTGTTACCGCTATATAAAAGTGCTGACCGGACTAATTGCTCGAATTATAGACCCATTTTTATTCTTTCGGGTTTTTCTAAACTAATGGAGTGATGTTTTTATAATCGACTGTATAATTTTCTCTGTTCAAAAGATTATTTTTCAAAAACACAGTATGGATTTAGAAAACAGCATAGTACGCAGGATGCTATATTAACTATGGTACAATTTATTCACGAATGTCTTGACAAAAAATAGATCCCGGCTAGTATATTTTTGGACCTTGAGAAGGCATTCGAGCCATTATGCCATGAAATATTGTTGTACAAATTAAACCATGGTGGGATACGAGGATCAGCGCACGATTTTATCGCATCTTACCTAAGTGGTCGCTTCCAAGTGACTATGATCAACGGCACAATTTCGGATCCATGTCTGTTGTCAAATATTGGTGTCCCGCAAGGTTCAATCCTGGGACCACTGCTTTTTATAACATACATAAATGACCTTCCATCAGTGACAGAAAACCATGGTCTGAATGTTCTTTTCGCTGATGATACCGGATCATCACTTACTGGACAGTCGGAAGAGGATCTCAAAGAGAAGCTGCAAATCGTATTTTCACAACTTCTTATATGGCTAATAGCTAATCGTTTGTCATTAAATGCATCAAAAGCCAAATTTATCATTTATAGTAGAATTGGGCAGAATGCACAAGGAATTTCAACAATATTTGATTATGCTAAAAATATTCAAATTCAAAGGGTAACTTCGCTCCGGTGTCTGGGTATTATTATTAATGAAAATCTGTCATATAAAGAACATTGTAATAGATTACGGGTTAAAGTTGCTCAATGGGTTGGTATAATGCGAAGGTTTCAGTATTTTTTTTCCATATGAAATCCTACGTCTAATTTATTTTGCGTTGGTTCATTCCCATCTTACGTATTGTCCTCTGATATATTTGGCAACATTCAGATGTCATGTGAAACCGATACAAATTCTTCAAAACCGGGCTCTTCTAATTTTACAGAAATATTTACCATCGCCGTCTTCGTGTCCTAATAAGAGTAAAACTGAAACTCTCTATCTTCTAATTAATATTTTGCCTGTTTCACAGATATTCACCCTCAATTCTTTTTTATTTAAGGTAAAATATGACCGGTCGGAACTACCTACGTACTTTCGTTCGAATAATTTTTTCCCTGTGCAACATGCCCATTCTTATGAGACCCGACATAAATGGAACATTCAGCACCTAAAATTAAGCACATAGAGATCACGGTTCTCGCCATTATTTTCAATCACGGGTTCATGGTGTCTTTATCTACCATTTATTGATTGCAGCAAATCTCTTCCAAATATAAAAAAACAACTTCATTCTATCCTTATAAATAAATTCAAGAATTAATAATATATTAAAAAACTGGGTACATTTGATAATATTGTTCTGTTGGGTGTTTTGCCCTGTGAGCTGCCGGTCATCGGTTACCCTTGCTCGCCCGTTGTTTTTTTTTTATTGGTGTGTTTTCGGTGGATCTTTGCCCTGTGTCGGTGGGTTTGTGGGGTGGGTGCCCGTCTATTGGTGAGTCACGGAATAACTTATTTATTTTTTGTTGTCAAATAGGTTTATTCCGATTAATGTACCGGGTTTTCGTCATTCGACCTTGTGTCTTCGGCGTTTACCCTCTTTTTGTGTTTATTTTGTACAGATATTTTAAAATTAAACTTTGAACCTTGAAAGTACAAATGAACAAAGTATTTTCTAAGCCGTTTTCCAAGGGAGGATCAGCAGAATAATATAGATCAGGAAAATCAAAGACCGATTGAACATAAATCAGTGGGGGTTATGGCATCTCTGGCTTCTGTGAAAAAATCTTGATTAGCGCTCCCTCCCTCTGTCTCCCAAAAAGCTACAAGCCGAATTAAAAAACAAATTTATTTATACACAAAACCATTTTCAATTTGTTAATTAATCACAAGTTTATTTTTTGATTATTTTCCAATCATTATTAATTATTTTAGTTTAGTTATTATAATTTAATTATTTTTAATCTGTTTTACTTAGGTAGTTAATTAAGAATCTATTAATTATTTTCATTTATTAACTGTGCCCTCTGCTCTATTTTAATAAAAGTCAAATTTATAAAATTATAAAATGATTATCATTGTTAGATTATTTATTTGAAACTTTTCGCCTTATAATTTCTGCGCCCGGGGAAAGCGTTCCCTCTGCCCCCCTAAAACCACCTTGATATGCATCGTCCTGCTGTCTCTCTCTTAGTATGTAGCTCAGCAAACAGTTTTTGGTAACTATTCCAGAACTTTGAGAATTTTTGAGGAATTTTCCAGAATTTATAGGCCTAATATTGACAAAATATTCGTTTGCAGGTAATGCTTTGGGATTCATTAGCTACCGGTAATGCTATGACTAGTGTTTTCTTTTGACGAGAGGTGGATATGGTTACTGCAGGATTCGATAGTATAGAACAGTGGTTCCAAACCAATTTTGGGCCATGTCAATGGCTTCCAATACCTATATCCAATACCAATCTCCTGAGTCAATGGCTTCGGCCGGGAGTGCAATGCGTTGATGGGGGCAAATCATCCGACACTTCTCGTGCTTTTCCCCCAGATTTCTCCAGGTACCTATTTAGAGCTGGGTCGACTCTGGCTGAGCTTACAGACCCCCGTTCCAAACCAAATAACCAGTGACATCAGGACTCGAACCCCCTATCCTCAGGATTTCTTATGCTAAAGAAAATATTTTCTGTATAAAACATGTTTTATACAATGCATGATATCACTGCAATACTATCATGTGAATATGACATAACTCACATGAAATTTCTTTTTTTTCAAAAGTAAGGCTCTAAAGTATAGTCAGCCGAGGGATGCACGTTCTGGTCATGACCCACCAAAGTATTGCCATGTCCAACCGGCGGGGCCTCCACCCCACGCGAGGAATTAAGGGCATAGACTAATGATTCTATACTAATGAAGATTCTATAGGATATATACTATAGAACATGAATTGCTACAAAAAATTATGAACACATAAAATTTTCTGTTCCAAAATACCTATCAAAGACTAAAAAAAGTAAAATGAAAATAATTAGAAATACTTTTCGTGTTATCATTTCCAGGGAGGCTTTTTAACTTTTTTTACTGCTACTCATAGTTCAAGGACGACACTTTCTGTCCCATAAGCTTCCATATCCAGTTTCAAAATTTTTAGTTTTACGAGCTAACATAAAATAATTTCTTCTTTACTTTTTAATTCAGTTAAAGTACCAGGGACATCAAAATACAGGCATTTTTTGCACCCTAAATCAACGGTAAGTTCATTCATACCTGAAAACATCAATTTTCGAATATTTTGTTTTGGTAGTTTCAAAGTTATGAGGTTTTTAGGGCAAAACGCATTTTTTTCAGTGTTGCCGCATTGTTGCATGAAGATAAAAAGAAAGCAAAACTTATCAGTTAAATTTTCGCAACACTTTTTGTCTTAAAAAATGCAGACGTTAGCAATCTACTGAGTCCAAGAGGCAGATGCGCCTTCAAACCAGTGGAATCAATCCTCACACCCCCCTCCTTGACTAGGAAAACCCTTTTTGAGGTATTTTATTTAAAAAATGTCTTTCTTGGTATTTTCCATTGAAAAAATTTGAAAAAAACACCAAATTTGTCCCCCCCCCTTAAATTTAAAAAGCATATATCTTGCCCTCAACCCTTAAAAGTTTGTGATTTGACTCCACTGATTCCTTAGATTTGAATTTTTTTTTTTCAATGAGTGTCTTCCTTTGACATTTTCATTAAAAAACATGCCCTCTCTCCCATTTATTTTGAAATATGAAATTTACCCCCCCCCCTCACCTTTTCGTGAGTTTGCGAAGCGACTTGAAATGAAAGCTACATTTTCATAAGCAGTTTGGCACCTTATGTGTTAAGCTTACTCTTTGCAGATTTTTCATCCACTTTCTTTTTTTTTTAATGTTGTGCCTGCTACCACCAAAACTGTGTTGCTGCATATGGAAGTATTTCCGTTAGAAATTAAGTTTTCGCTTTTTCCTAATTTTTTAAGATATGTGTGGTTGTTTAAATTTCCACTTAACCAATCAAATAATCGAACTTCACTTTTGCCGTCCTCTTTATTTTAGGGATGGAATCGTTTTTTCCTAAATATATGTTATTTAAGTGTCTTTAGTTAACTTCACTAAAGTCTTGTTGGCAAGTTAATGTTTCTCTTTTCTTAGCAAAGCTTGTGTCATATTTTATCATATGAAATTGAAAATTAAAAATATCCCTTAATCGACAGGTGGGAATTTACGACGCTGAATTTTCAAACTATACAAAGCTGACTACTGCATTCTTAGTTTTCCAACAAGTAAGCAAATTAATTAAACTCTAATTGGCTAACACAGTATTTGTATTCAACCTCATGCATGTAGACTAATTAATTTTCTAATATTCAGTTTTGCTTAAATTAACAGTTTTTTTTTTAAAGTCACAGGTTGGTATATTAGTTAGTACCAATTACAGTTTATCTCGGTGTATAAATTTAAGTTTAATGTTATCTTTCAAATGCAACAAGTCTGAGAAGGTTTGCCTGATTTTTGAAAAAAAGAGTTTTTGACCCCTCCCTCCCCAAAGCGGTAGTAATAAAAATCACATCATCAGGTTCAGCATATCAGAGATCCCTGGTATATAGCTTTCAAGCTCCTGTCTGCAACAACTGGATTTTATTTTTGCCAGAAGAAAGATCACGGATGTGTGTTATTTTTTGTGCTTTTTTCGTTTTTTTTCCCAAGAGGTGATTGTATCAAACCAATGGTCCTAGAAAATAGGGAGAGGGCACATTCAGACGGAGATTAAAAGTTCTCATGCCCCTTTTGAGTCACCGAAAAGATTGGAGGGCAACTAGTCCTCTCCCCGCGCCCCATTTTCCCCCAAAGACATCCAATACAAATTTTATTATATCCATTTTGTTCAGCATAGTTGAAAGTTCTAATAACTATGCCTCTTCGATAACGTGACCCCCCACACGAAGTTGGGAAAATGCTGTAGGTTATGAAACCTACCAATTGTTTACACATAGTATTTATTATTGGGAAATAAACGGAGGGGTATTTTCCGTGGGGGGATTCTCGTAAAGAGGGAATTTTTCGGTGGGAATATTCTACGGGGAATTTATCCCAGTGGAATTTTCTGCAATTCATATACGTTTTTTTTTATCTGTCCTCTTTGGTTGCTCAGTTATACGCTTGGAGAGAATATTTCGGAGGAATTGTCTGGGGGAAATACTCAGCGGAAGAGTATGTAGGAGTTCTCAATGGGGTGATTTTCTAACGGAGAAAATTTCCATCGGAAAATTTTCCACGAGACGAACTTTTCCATGGGGATTGGGAAAATTTCCGGCGAAAATCATCCAAGATGGATGGGATTTTAAGTAAGACTTGAGGAATGATAATAAATTGAACAAAAAAATTTTTTATTGCAGATGAAAGTAAGAATTTTGAGGAGGGAATTCCCTGAGAGAGATTTTCAGCAAGAGGGGAATTGTCAGGGTTAACTTTCTGGAGAGTTGGGATTTTATTTGGGGGGGGGGGGTCTGTCAGGGGCTATCCCATAGTAGTAAATAATTTCTGAGACCACACTGACTAATCATGATAAAACGAAAAAATAGGAAAAAAAGATAAAAACGAGGATTATACAAGCCAGTGAAAAGATTATACACTGGCTTTTATAATCCTCGGTTTTCAATTTTTTTTTACTATTTTTTTGTTTTATCCCATAGTAGGGATTAAAGAGGAGGAGCCATCTGCAACCAGGAGCCATCTGAGCCAGGAGCCATGTTGGAAAGGACATATTTTTTAATTCCATTCCCCCTCTTTGCTTACATACCTAATAATAAATCACGTTTCGATCTTCGTAAAGTTTTTTTTTATGTTCCAAGTGTGAGTTCAGGAAGCGAGCGAAGGCGATCAGAGCTTACTCAATTCTAAAATGGTGCTTTGTATAAGCAAGGTGTGACAACGGTATTTTCGATTTCCTATTCGAGTGGAAGGAGTGAATAATTGGTTTGAATCTACCCCCGCATAAAAAAGTTGTAATTCGTACAAAAGTAACAAAATACCAGTAAACATATTTTTGTGGTATTCTGTAGTTTTTTCTTAACCATAGATCCCATAGAACCATTGTCTATAAATTGTAAATAAAAGATTAAAATTACTTTTATTTAAAACATTTCAGCTGCAGTGGTTGATAAGATGCAAATTTGCATATAAAATTTTTATCAGAAGTTTGAATGTTTTTATGAAGATAAAACCTAGATTTATAACCCATATCCTTGGAGCAAGCAAGTTCTATCAATAGCTAAAGGTTTTATTGCTTTGTATAAGCAAGGTGTGACAACGGTATTTTCGATTTCTATTGGTCAATGTTATCATGACGTCATAAACTGTTCCAGTTACTAATATTGCAGTAATGAAAATTTCGTACATTAAAACTGGAGAGCTTGATTATCTCTGACGAGTGAAGGGATTGAATTTTGACTTATTGTGTTGTACATACAGTTTGTTCGTTCTATCAAATACGGTGTACAATATGCAATGCTTTATTTGGATGTTAGCTTTATTGCTGAATTTAAATCAAGGTAAAATTTAACGTGATTGTCTAGTTTCTCAATTTTATATGGACCTGGATGAAGCGCACTTGACCTAAGGGAAACCAGTTTTAGGGTCTGGCTCCGAAATAACAATTTTCTCTATTTTTCATAGGGTGTACCTTCTACCATCTTTTTGTAAAGCCTATTGTCATGGGAAATAGGTTGGGGGAAGGGGGTTCGCACTCCTAAATCTTTCCCAGCTATTCCAAACCTAGATCCAAAATTTGATGGTACTTGTGCATTAGATGGTCACTTTTATATACTATGCAAGGAAACCAGACATGCAATGACAGACGAAACCCGCCAAAGACCGGTTATTTTCAAAGAGACCGCTATTAAGAAATGAAATGCAGAGTAGTTTTCATTACGTTTACGATATTTAAATTGTTGGGGGGAAGAGGTACCTGGGTTAAGTTAGGTTACGTATTTAATATATGCTATGCTTTACCCACCCCCCCCCCCTAATGTGCAAATGTATAGCCCAAATTTGTTTCTAAACTACTATATATTTATCCTATTTTATTTTGTTTCATTAGCATTAGCCAAACTTGGCTTTTAGAATTGACGATTTAATGGGCTAGTACCAGTTTGATTTTGGAATATGCAGGTACATAAGCAGAAATTTGCCAGAGGGAACCCAGTAAAAAAAAAAGAAAGTATTTTGATAATTTGAATAAGAAGTTGCAATAAATTTGGAAAAATTTACCATATTAGGGGAATCCTGGCCCTCTGACCCTTGTCTATCTCCTTGGGACTATGTTCCTGATCGTTGTTTCAGGCTATTAGCATAATCAAGGGGGGCCTTTGGGCCAACTGTCCAAGTATCTCAATATTACGGCTTTCTGCATAATTCTTTGGTTCCGTTTTATATAATTGATGTACTTTTGGAGTTTTAAAATTTGCGCTAACGAGAGTAGCAATAGTGATTGTAAATGCCAATTCGGAATCCCTGGTCCCCATGGAGAGAAAATATTTCCATAAAAGTTTACAACTTAGTTATTTCGGTTTACCAAAAATTCCTGTTCTCATAAATGCAGCCAAAATAAATGCATTAATGCAAACAGCATATTATTGCGGTAAGAACTTATATACATTCAGTGGGCCCTTAAGAAAAGAGACACACATTTTTTTTTATATCGTACATTTTTCTCTTTCATAAGAATAGGATTTTTTAGGATTATTTTACTTTCATAAGAAAAGGATAGTCCATAAAAGCCCATAAGAAAACTTCATCTTTGTAATAAAAATGTAATAAAAGTAACAGTAGAGCTATGGTTCCTCTGAAGAGAAAACGATAGTAAGACAATGTATTACAATTAGATTTCTTGTTTTATGTGCTTTCTAAAGATCATTGTTGCTTTTCTGACAATACAACCTCCATTCCCAATGGTTTCATATTTGGCCCTAATAATATATATCTATGTTGCTTTTCATCTTGTAATACGTCTTATAGCAGTTAGCTTTTTTCTTGACTCGATGAAATCCATATATTTGTCCCACTGGTGTTCTTTGTGATAAAACAAAGAACAAAGTGTTCAAACAAATATTTCACTAATCAAAATGTGTTTTTTGCCAACTTAAAAAATGAATGATAGTTCCTCTTTCATTTTTATGCCTCTTCAATGTTGTCAATTTGGTGTCTTTAATGTTTCTTTTCATATGTAGAAACAAGTAAAAGTCACACGGAGCCAGGTTGGGCGAGTAAGGTGGGTGGGCCAGCAGAACAATGTCGTTCTTAGCCAAATACTGAACAAATAGGTCCTGTGTGTGTGATCTGGTCTGCTTTTCACAAGCACTCCTGATTAATTTTCTTACTACTTCCAAACAAAAGGTGTGTTTACCGGCCATACCTGGAGGAACAAACTCTGAATGCACTAAATTATGACCTCATCCATTAGCCTCACTGTTGTCTTGTCTCTTGGTCGTTTTATATCACCATGTCTCATCACCAGTAGTGGCCTTTTACAGAAACACTGGATCATTTTAAAGATGTTTTTCAAATTAGATTGTTTTTTATCGTCAGTCAGAACACAAGGAACCGCAAAATTGTAAAAAAATTACAAAAATTCAGCAGCAATCCCCCCCCCGCAAGACTTTATGGCCGGGAACGTCGGGAGAAAAACAGTAAAAGCTGGAAAAAAGTAATAAAAGCGAATTTTCAGATTATCCACAAGCCAAAATTTTTGCCCTGAGTAGTATCCACACTCTGCTTTCCATGACACAGGTAGCAGACTCCCATAGGATTTTCATGAAACAGGTAGCTGATTCCCATAGGATTTCCATGACACAGGTACCAGGATTTCAATCACAGCCCTGTGACGTCAAGTCACCCCTGACAAGATTCTTATGACATGCCCTCCCTTTTCCCGCTATAAACAGGAGCCGCGACTAGCCATTTTTCTAATAGATTCTATTGTTTTCTGGAAGACACCCATGTCTCTGTATTATCCTCCCTTTGTCCTTCTATAAATAGAAGCCTCTTATACGAGTCTAGACGTCTATTGTTTTTCTGGAAAACACACTGGATTCCAATGACCTGGTGTATTATGGATGACGCCATCGTGTGTGACAAGCTAGACTTAGGGAACCCACAGAGAATCCTCTATTGTAACTAAGCACGGGACACACGTGGGTGTTGCGTAATGACGGCGCACATCTTACGTAATGGCAGCGCACACCTTGCGTGATGACGGCGCACACCTTGCATAATGATGGTACACTTCTTACATAATGGCAGCACATACATCGCTTTCGCATAATACTTTTTTATACATTTATTTTTTCTCCGAAACGTTCAAAGTGTTTCTTTCAGTGCGTTTTTTTTCTTTTTTTTCTTTAGTTGTTTGTCCTCTTTAGGACTCGAAAGGTCAATTTCCGTCCAAATGAACAACGCCCCAAACCACAGGACCAGCCTGCTATTTCCAGTATTCTGTATCGAGAAATACTTTCTAGAAATAACCTTTTACGTGTGAGAGTAATTCTAATTTGAATGAAATGTTTCTTACATCTGAGATAATTGGCACGAAGACGGAGAATAAAAATTGGAGTGATACCAAATAACGCTTTGCCTCTTAATGTATTTTTAGTAATAAAGGCGAAAGGGGACTACAAGATGCTTAAATTGTGTAAAAACTTAGTATTGAAGATACGTCCTAAACAATAAATCTAAAGGATTGAGCTATTGTAAATAAATTTATATTAATTAAAACAAATTTATAACAACATTAAAAAAACAGTTACAAAACACGTCAAAACAAAAAATAAAACGTGAAAAAACTTATAAAGAATAAAGTATAAGCAAAAACTTCTGAATTAAAGAAATTATATGCTAGCAATAGTAGGGAGGCCCCAGTAGATACGAACCCTACACCATATATTGGCATACGAAGGGGAGAGAATTTCTGAGAAATTGATTTGCATAATCGAGGGGAACTAGATTTCTGAGAAATTGGTTTGCATAATCGGTGGGGAATTATTGATCAACGAAGGGGAATTAAGAAATAATATGGCTTCTTTGGTCTTTAGGTCTGAGAGATAAATGGTCTTTAGTGACAGAGATAAATTAATACTCTATTTTTAAATATGGCTTCTCTGGTCTTTAGGCTTAGTGATAAATTCGGGAATTAATATTCTATCGAAGCCATAATAGCGTAAGTAGGAACACGCTTGATATTTTTTCAGAAATTAAAGACAGGTTGAATATATTTTACGCGGGAAATTGTTTCCTGGGAATTTCAAATGTGACAGCACAGGGATGCCGAAACAAAGGAACACGCAGAAATTACTTTAAGCAATTATTTGGGCGAAACCGTTTGAGACATTTTAGAAGATGATTTGGGCTATTCTCAACTGTGTTCGGTATAATACACAAGTTCCATTTGAACAGTGTTGTAAGGCCCCCTACCCCAACCTCAAAGGGTCCCCCGGGCCCCCAAAGGCGCTGGCCCCAAAGAGCCTCCTCCCCTCCCTCTCCTCCCCCTTCACCCCTTCCTCCCCTCCCCTCCCCCTCTCCTCCTCCCCCTACCGTCCTCCCCCTCCCCTCCCCCTCCCTCACTTTTTTAAAATACTTTTTTGAATTTTTTTTTAAATAGAATTTTTTTCAACCCCTTCCCTAGTTTAGAGGTTTAGTTTGATATTAGCTTACAGTTTTGGTTAGAGTTATAGTTTAGTTTAATTGTAGTTCAGAGTCTAGAGTCTCAAGTTAGACTCTCAACACTTAGAGTTTTAGTTAGAGTTATATTTTATTTTAGTTTTAGTTAAGTGTTTTTGGGACTTGCAGTTTAGTCTTAACTAAATATTTTAGTTTAGAATTTTAGCCTAGAGTCTTAGCTTAGAGTTTTTCCTTGCACTTTTAGTTTAGTATAGTATTAGTTAAGAGTTTTAGTTTAGAGATGTAGTTATAGTTTTAGTAAAGTATTAGTTAAGAGTTTTAGTTTAGAGTTGTAGTTTAGTTTTAGTAAAGAGTTTTAGTTTAGAGTTGTAGTTTAGTTTTAGTTTAGAGTTTAGAGTTTTAGCTTAGAGCCTTAGCTTAGAGTTTTAGTTAGAGTTATAGTTTAGTTTTAGTCAAGAGTTTAGACTTTTAGCCTAGAGTCTTAGCGTAGAGTTTTAGTTAGAGTTAAAGTTTAGTTTAGTTATAATAGGCTTTTTTATATCTTTTCAGAACAAGTTCCTTTCTTTTTGTCCCTCTTAAACCAATTTTACAACTTGAAGTACTCATGCTTTTCACCCACAACTTTACTTTATGGCTTTTCGAATACCCCAACACCAAGCAATACTTTCAACAGGCTTCTTATATCTTTTCAGAACAAGTTCTTTTCTTAATGCCCCCCCCCCTAAACCAATTTTACAACTTGAAGTACTCATTCCTTTCACCCACAACTCTACTTTATGGCTTTTTGAATACCACAACACCAAGCGATACTTTCAAAAGGCTTTTTTTTATATCTTTTCAGAACAAGTTCTTTTCTTAATGTCCTCCCTAAACCAATTTTACAACTTGAAGTACTCATTCTTTTCACCCGCAACTCTACTTTATGGCTTTTTGAATACCCCAACACCAAGCAATACTTTCAAAAGGCTTTTTTATATCTTTTCAGAACAAGTTCTTTGCTTAATGTCCCCCCCTAAACCAATTTTACAACTTGAAGTACTCATTTCTTTCACCCACAACTCTACATTATGGCTTTTTGAATGCCCCAACACCAAGCAATACTTTCAAAAGGTTTTTTTTATATCTTTTCAGAACAAGTTCTTTTCTTAATTTCCCCCCTAAACCAATTTTACAACTTGAAGTACTCATTCTTTTCACACACAACTCTACTTTATGGCTTTTTGAATACCCCAACACCAAGCAATACTTTCAAAAGGTTTTTTTATATCTTTTCAGAACAATTTCTTTTCTTAAAGTCCCCCTAAACTAATTTGACAGCTTGAAGAACTCATTCATTTTACCCACAACTCTACTTTATGGCTTTTTGAATACCCCCACACCAAGCAATACTTTCAAAAGGCTTTTTTATATCTTTTCAGAACAAGTTCTTTGCTTAATGTCCCCCCCCCCTAAACCAATTTTACAACTTGAATTACTCATTCCTTTCACCCACAACTCTACATTATGGCTTTTTGAATGCCCCAACACCAAGCAATACTTTCAAAAGGTTTTTTTTATATCCTTTCAGAACAAGTTCTTTTCTTAATTTCCCCCCTAAACCAATTTTACAACTTGAAGTACTCATTCTTTTCACACACAACTCTACTTTATGGCTTTTTGAATACCCCAACACCAAGCAATACTTTCAAAAGGCTTTTTTATATCTTTTCAGAACAAGTTCTTTTCTTAATGTCCCCCCTAAACCAATTTTACAACTTGAAGTACTCATTCTTTTCACCCACAACTCTACTTTATGGATTTTTGAATATCCCAGCACCAAGCAATACTTTCAAAAGGCTTTTTATATCTTTTCAGAACAAGTTCTTTTCTTAATGTCCCCCCCAAACCAATTTGACAACTTGAAGTACTCATTCTTTTCACTCAAAACTCTACTTTATGGCTTTTTGAATACCCCAACACCAAGCAATACTTTCAAAAGGCTTTTTATATCTTTTCAGAACAAGTTCTTTTCTTAATATCCCCCCTAAACCTATTTTACAACTTGAAGTACTCATTCTTTGCACCCACAACTGTACTTTATGGCTTTTTGAATACCCAAACGCCAAGCAATACTTTCAAAAGGCTTTTTTATATCTTTTCAGAACAAGTTCTTTTCTTAATGTCCCCCCTAAACCAATTTTACAACTTGAAGTACTCATTCTTTTCACCCACAACTGTACTTTATGGCTTTTTGAATACCCCAACACCAAGCAATACTTTCAAAAGGCTTTTTATATCTTTTCAGAACAAGTTCTTTCCTTAATGTACCTCCTAAACCAGTTTTACAACTTGAAGTACTCATCCTTTTCACAAAAAACTTTACTTTATGGCTTTTCAAATATAATTAATAAAATGACATGTATTTTAAACATGAGCGTTCTTATTTCCAAAAACTAAAACCCAACTTTATTAAAAAATTAAATATTATTAATAAAATCACATGTATTTTAAATGTGGGCATCAAAGTAACAACATTCTTCTTTAATACCGCTAAATGTTTACTGAACACACACAATTTTCTCTTAGAAATAGTATTTTTCATCAGTGATAACACATTTTCAGTTCGAACTAGCAAGTTTTCTTCCAAAGATACCAAATTTGTTCTTAGAAGTAAATTTTTTTTTGTTTCTGATAACAACTTTTCTGTCAGAAGTATCAAGTTCTGCTTAACACTAACAAACCTTTTCACCGAAGTAACAACATTTTACTTTGAAAATAACATACTTTTACTGAAAAAACACAAATTTCTCTTAGAAATAATATTTTTCATCAGTGATAACACTTTTTCTGTTCGAACTAGCAAGTTTTCTACCAAAGATACCAAATTTTTTCGTAGAAGTAACAATTTTTTGATTGTGATAACAATTTTCTGTCAGAAGTAGCAAGTTTTGCTTAACACTAACAAATTTTCTCATCAAAGTAACAATATTTTACCTTAAAACTAACATACTTTTACTGAACACACACAAATTTCTCTTAGAAATAATATTTTTCGTCAGTGATAACACGTTTTCTGTTCGAACTAGCTAGTTTCCTGTCAAATATACCAAATTTTTTCTTAGAAATAACTTTTCTTTGATTGTGATAACAACTTTTCTGTCAGAAGTAGCAAGTTTTGCTTAACACTAACAAATCTTCTCTTCAAAGTAACAACATTCTTCCTTAATACTACCAAATGTTTACTTAACACTAATAGATTTTCTCTTCGAATCATCAACTTTTCCATAGTACTAACATATTTTTAGTTAAACACTCAAATTTCTCTTAGAAATAGCACTTTTCGTCAGCGATAAAACGTTTTCTGCTTGAAGTAGCAAGTTTTCTGTCAAAGATACCTTTTTTTTGTCTTAAAAGTAACAATTTTTTCGTTATGATAGCAAGTTTTCTGTTCGAACTAGCAAGTTTTCTGCCAAAGATACCAAATTTTTTCTTAGAAGTAACAATTTTTTGATTGTGATAACAACTTTTCTGTCCGAAGTAGCAAGTTTTGCTTAACACTAACAAACCTTCTCATCAAAGTAACAACATTTGTTTTTAATACTACCAAACGTTTACTTAACACACACAATTTTCTCTTAGAAATAATATTTTTCATCAGTGATATCACGCTTTCTTTTGGAACTAGCAAGTTTTCTACCAAAGATACCAAATTTTTTCTTAGAAGTAACAATTTTTTGATTGTGATAACAACTTTTCTATCCGAAGTAGCAAGTTTTGCTTAACACTAACAAACCTTCTCATCAAAGTAACAACATTCCTCTTTAATAGTACCAAACGTTTACTTAACACTAACAGATTTTCTCTTCGAATCATCAACTTTTCCTTAATACTAACATACTTTTACTTAAGCGCTCAAATTTCTCTTAGAAATAACTTTTTTCGTCAGCGATATCACGTTTTCGGATTGAAGTAGCAAGTTTTCTGTCAAAGATACTTTTTTTCTTAGAAATAACAATTTTTCGTTGTGATAACAAGTTTTCTGTTCGAACTAGCAAGTTTTCTGCCAAAGATACCAAATTTTTTCTTAGAAGTAACAATTTTTGATTGTGATAATAACTTTTCTGTCAGAAGTAGCAAGTTTTGCTTAACACTAACAAATTTTCTCATCAAAGTAACAACATTTTAACTTAAAACTAACATAATCTTACTTAAAACACACAAATTTCTCTTAGAAATAATATTGTTCGTCAGTGATAACACGTTTTCTGTTCGAACTAGCAAGTTATCTACCAAAGATACCAAATTTTTTCTCAGAAGTAACTTTTCTTTGATTGTGATACCAACTTTTCTGTCAGAAGTAGCAAGTTTTGATTAACACTAACAAATCTTTTCTTGAAAGTAACAACATTCTTCCTTAATAATACCAAAATTTTACTTAACATTAACAGATTTTCATTTCGAAGCATCAACTTTTCCTTAATACTAACATACTTTTAATTAACACACTCAAACTTCTATTAGAAATAACACTTTTCATCAGTGATAACACATTTTCTGCTTGAGCTTGCAAGTTTTGTCTCAAGATACCAAATGTTTTCTTAGAAGTAGTAATTTTCGTTATGTTGACAAGTTATCAGTTAGAAATAACAAGTTTTAAGTCAAACATACCAAATTTTTCTTAGTATTAACAATTGTTTTGTTGATGATAGCAATTTTTATGTCAGAAGTAGCAAACTATCCCCAACACTAACAAATCTTCGCATCGAAGTAACAACGTTTCTTAATACTAATACACTTTTACTTAACACTATCAAATTTGTCTTAGAAGTAACGGGTTTTTAACAAGTTTTCATTCAAAGTTAGGTTTCTCTACGTTTAAGTTAGGTTCATCTAACCTCCAAAACTATAGGTTAGGTTAGCTATAAATAAATATTAATAAATAAATAGAAACGTTTCTCCATGTTTAAGTTAGGTTAGGTTAACTTATCATGAGCGCTCATGATAAGTTAACCGAATTTGAGTGTTTAAGTAAAAGTATGTTAGTATTAAGGAAAAGTTGATGATTCGAAGAGAGAATCTGTTAGTGTTAAGTAAACGTTTGGTAGTATTAAAGAAGAATGTTGTTACTTTGATGAGAAGGTTTGTTAGTGTTAAGAAAAACTTAAGCTAAGTTAAGCTACTTCTGAAAGAAAAGTTGTTATCACAATCAAAAACTTGTTACTTCTAAGAAAAAATTTGGTATCTTTGGTAGAAAACTTGCTAGTTTGAACAGAAAGAGTGATCTCACTGATGAAAAGTATTATTTCTAAGAGAAAATTGTGTGTGTTAAGTAAACGTTTGGTAGTATTAAAGAAGAATGTTGTTACTTTGATGAGAAGGTTTGTTAGCGTTAAGCAATACTTGATACTTCTGACAGAAAAGTTATTATCACAATCAAAAAATTGTTACTTCTAAGAAAAAGTTTGGTATCTTTGGCAGAAAACTTTCTAGTTCGAACAGAAAATTTGTTATCATAACGAAAAAATTGCTACTCCTAAGACAAAAAAGTTTCTTTGACAGAAAATTGCTGCCTCAAGCAGAAAACGTGTTATCGCTGACGAAAAGTGTTATTTATAAGAGAAATTTGAGTGTTTAAGTAAAAGTATGTTAGTATTAAGGAAAAGTTAATGATTCGAAGAGAGAATCTGTTAGTGTTAAGTAAACGTTTGGTAGTATTAAAGAAGAATGTTGTTACTTTGATGAGAAGGTTTGTTAGTGTTAAGAAAAACTTAAGCTACGTTAAGCTACTTCTGACAGAAAAGTTGTTATCACAATCAAAAACTTGTTACTTCTAAGAAAAAATTTGGTATCTTTGGTAGAAAACTTGCTAGTTCGAACAGAAAGAGTGATCTCACCGATGAAAAATATTATTTCTAAGAGAAAATTGTGTGTGTTAAGTAAACGTTTGGTAGTATTAAAGAAGAATGTTGTTGCTTTGATGAGAAGGTTTGTTAGCGTTAAGCAAAACTTGCTACTCCTGACAGAAAACTTATTATCACAATCAAAAAATTGTTACTTCTAAGAAAAAGTTTGGTATCTTTGGCAGAAAACTTTCTAGTTCGAACAGAAAATTTGTTATCATAACGAAAAAATTGCTACTCCTAAGACAAAAAAGTTTCTTTGACAGAAAATTGCTACTTCAAGCAGAAAACGTGTTATCGCTGACGAAAAGTGTTATTTATAAGAGAAATTAGAGTGATTAAGTAAAAGTATGTTAGTATTATGGAAAAGTTGATGATTCGAAGAGAAAATCTGTTAGTGTTAAGTAAACATTTGGTAGTATTAAGGAAGAATGTTGTTACTTTGAAGAGAAGATTTGTTAGTGTTAATCAAAACTTGCTACTTCTGACAGAAAAGTTGTTATCACAAACAAAGAAAAGTTACTTCTAAGAAAAAATTTGGTATCTTTGACAGAAAATTTGCTAGTTTGAACAGAAAACGTGTTATCACTGACGAAAAATATTATTTCTAAGAGAAATTTGTGTGTGTTCAGTAAAAGTATGTTAGTTTTAAGGTAAAAAGTTGTTACTTTGATGAGAAGGTTTGTTAGTGTTTAGCAAAACTTGCTAATTCTGACAAAAAAGTTGTTATCACAATCAAAAAATTGTTACTTCTAAGAAAAAATTTGGTATCTTTGGTAGAAAACTTGCTAGTTCGAACAGAAAAAGTGTTATCACTGATGAAAATATTATTTCTAAGAGACATTTGTGTGTGTTAAGTAAGAGTATGTTAGTTTTAAGGTAAAAAGTTGTTACTTTGATGAGAAGGTTTGTTAGTGTTTAGCAAAACTTGCAACTTCTGACAGAAAAGTTGTTATCACAATCAAAAAATCGTTACTTCTAAGAAAAAATTTGGTATCTTTGGTAGAAAACTTGCTAGTTCGAACAGAAAACTTGTCGAAAAATTGTTACTTCTAAGAAAAAAAGTATCTTTGACAGAAAACTTGCTACTTAAAGCAGAAAACGTGTTATCGCTGACGAAAAGTGTTATTTCTAAGAGAAATTCGAATGTTTAAGTAAAATAATGTTAGTATTAAGGAAAAGATGATGAATCGAAGAAAAAATCTGTTAGTGTTAAGTAAACATTTGCTAGTATTAAGGAAGAATGTTGTTACTTTGAAGAGAAGATTTGTTAGCGTTAATCAAAACTTGTTACTTCTGACAGAAAAGTTGTTATCACAAACAAAGAAAAGTTACTTCTAAGAAAAAATTTGGTATCTTTGACAGAAAACTTGCTAGTTTGAACAGAAAACGTGTTATCACTGACGAAAAATATTATTTCTAAGAGAAATTTGTGTGTGTTAAGTAAGAGTATTTTAGTTTCAAGGTAAAATATTGTTACTTTGATGAGAAAATTTGCTAGTGTTAAACAAAACTTGCTAATTATGACAGAAAAGTTGTTATCACAATTAAAAAATTGTTACTTCTAAGAAAAAATTTGGTATCTTTGGTAGAAAACTTGCTAGTTCGAACAGAAAATGTGTTATCACTGATGAAAAATATTATTTCTAAGAGACATTTGTGTGTGTTCAGTAAAAGTATGTTAGTTTTAAGGTAAAATGCTGTTACTTTGATGAGAAGGTTTGTTAGTGTTAAGCAAAACTTGCAACTTCTGACAGAAAAGTTGTTACTTCTAAGAAAAAATTTGGTATCTTTGGTAGAAAACTTGCTAGTTCGAACAGAAAACTTGTTATCATAACGAAAAATTGTTACTTCTAAGAAAAAAAGTATCTTTGACAGAAAACTTGCTACTTAAAGCAGTGTTAGTGTTAAGCAAAACTTGCTACTTCTTACAGAAAAGTTGTTATCACAATAAAAAAATTGTTACTTCTAAGAAAAAAATTGGTATCTTTGGTAGAAAACTTGCTAGTTCGAACAGAAAATGTGTTATGACTGATGAAAAATATTATTTCTAAGAGAAATTTGTGTGTGTTCAGTAAAAGTATGTTAGTTTTAAGGTAAAATGCTGTTACTTTGATGAGAAGGTTTGCTAGTGTTAAGCAAAACTTGCTACTTTTGACAGAAAAGTTGTTATCACCATAAAAAAATTGTTACTTCTAAGAAAAAATTTGGTATCTTTGGTAGAAAACTTGCTAGTTCGAACAGAAAACTTGTTATCATAACGAAAAATTGTTACTTCTAATAAAAAAAGTATCTTTGACAGAAAACTTGCTACTTCAAGTAAAAAACATGTTATCGCTGACGAAAAATGTTATTTCGAAGAGAAATTTGAATGTTTAAGTAAAAGTATGTTAGTATTAAGGAAAAGTTGAGGATTCGAAGAGAAAATCTGTTTGTGTTAAGTAAACGTTTGGTAGTACTAAGGAAGAATGTTGTTACTTTGACAAGATGATTTGTTAGTGTTAATCAAAACTTGCTAATTCTGACAGAAAAGTTGTTATCACAAACAAAGAAAAGTTACTTCTAAGAAAAAATTTGGTACCTTTGACAGAAAACTTGCTAGTTCGATCAGAAAATGTGTTATGACTGATGAAAAATATTATTTCTAAGAGAAATTTGTGTGTGTTAAGTATGAGTATGTTAGTTCTAAGATAAAATATTGTTACTTTGATGAGAAAATTTGTTAGTGTTAAGCAAAACTTGCTACTTCTGACAGAAAAGTTGTTATCACCATAAAAAAATTGTTACTTCTAAGAAAGAATTTGGCATCATTGGCAGAAAACTTGCTAGTTCGAACAGAAAAACTGTTATCACTGATGAAATATATTATCTCTTAGTTTGATGAGAAAATTTGTTAGTGTTAAGCAAAACTTGCTACTTCTGACAGAAAAGTTGTTATCACAATAAAAAAATTGTTACTTCTAAGAAAAAATTTGGTATCTTTGGCAGAAAACTTGCTAGTTTGAACAGAAAAAGTGTTATCACTGATGAAAAATATTATTTCTAAGAGAAATTTGTGTGTTAAGTATGAGTATGTTAGTTCTAAGATAAAATGTTGTTACTTTGATGAGAAGGTTTGTTAGTGTTAAGCAAAACTTGCTACTTCTGACAGAAAAGTTGTTATCACAAACAAAAAAAAATGTTACTTCTAAGAAAAAATTTGGTATCTTTCGCAGAAAACTTGCTATTAGAACTGAAAATGTGTTATCACTGATGAAAGATATTATTTCTAAGAAAAAATTATGTGTGTTCAATAAACATTTAGTGGTATTACATGTGATTTTATTAATAATATTTAATTTTTTAGTAAAGTTGGGTTTTAGTTTTCGGAAATAAGGACGCTCATGTTTAAAATACATGTGATTTTATTAATAATATTTGAAAAGCCATAAAGTAAAGTTATGTGTGAAAAGGATGAGCACTTCAAGTTGTAAAACTGGTTTAGGAGGGACATTAAGAAAAGAACTTGTTCTGAAAAGATATAAAAATTCTTTTGAAAGTATTGCTTTGTGTTGGGGTATTCAAAAAGCCATAAAGTAAAGTTGTGTGCGAAAAGGATGAGTACTTCAAGTTGTAATATTGGTTTAGGAGGGACATTAAGAAAAGAACTTGTTCTGAAAAGATATGAAAAAAGCCTTTTGAAAGTATTGCTTGGTGTTGGGGTATCCAAGAAGCCATAAAGTAGAGTTGTGGGTGAAAATAATGAGTACTTCAAGTTGTAAAATTTGTTTAGGGTGGACATTAAGAAAAGAACTTGTTCTGAAAAGATATAAAAAGCCTTTTGAAATTACTGCTTGGTGTTGGGATTTTCAAAAAGCCATAAAGTAGAGTTGTGGGTGAAAAGAATGAGTACTTCAAGTTGTAAAATTGGCTTAGGGGGGACATTAAGAAAAGAACTTGTTCTGAAAAGATATGAAAAAAGCCTTTTGAAAGTATTGCTTGGTGTTGGGGTATTCAAAAAGCCATAAAGTAGAGTTGTGGGTGAAAACAATGAGTACTTCAAGTTGTAAAATTGGTTTAGAGGGACATTAAGAAAAGAACTTGTTCTGAAAAGATATAAAAAAGCCTTTTGAAAGTATTGTTTGTGTTGGGGTATTCAAAAAGCCATAAAGCGGAGTTGCGGGTGAAAAGAGGAAGAAGAGGAGAGGAGGGTAGGGGAGGAAGGGGGAGGAGAGGGAGAGGAGGAGGATCTCTGGGGGTCTGGGGGCCTTTTGGGGCCCGGGGGACCCTTTGAGGTTGGGGTAGGGGAACTTAAAACACTGTTCAAATGGAACTTGTGTATTATACCGAGCACAGTCAAGAATGGCCCAAATCATCTTATAAAATGTCTTAAACTGTTTCGCCTAAATCATCTTCTAAAATGTCTCAAAGGGTTTCGCCCAAATAATCCCTTAAAAGTAATTTCTGCGTGTTTCTTTGTTTTGGCATCCCTGCGCTGTCACATTTGAAATTCCCAGGAAGCCATTTCGCGCCTACAATTTATTCAATCTGTCTTGAATTTCTGAAAAAATATCTAAGGTGTTTCTACTTACACTATTATGGCTTCGATAGAATATTAATTCCCAAAGTTATCACTAAGCCTAAAGACCAGAGAAGCCATATTTAAAAATAGAATATTAAAAATAGAAAATTCTCTCCCCTTCGTATGCCCATATATGGTGTAGGGTTGGTATCTACAGGGGCCTCCCTACTAGCAATCATTTTCAGACGGGCAAGATTGATATTAGATGCAACTTAGACCATATAGAAATATTCCCGAGAGCTATTAACACAAATCACCCGTTTCTTTAAGTTAAGACTATGAATATTTCACACCACCGTGACAATATGCGGCTGCCTCATAGCCATCATTTCTAGAGTTCAGAGGATATTAGAGATAAATTTAAACCATGTTAAGAGGTTTTTTTTGAAGGCCTTTTAATGAAAACGCATCATTTATGTGATTGTATGTTCGATTTTCACTCTCCCCCTTCCCTCCACGGAAAAGTTTCTTTCGACGCCCCTATCTTAACTTTGAACTGTAGAACATGTTATTCCAATTAATTCACGCCACAGCGACATTATTTGACCACCCTCATCCCCTGACAATCATTTCCATAATGCAGACTGATATTAGAGCAAAATTTAAACCATATTGAGGTATTTCCTAGAGCTTTCAATGAAAATACGTCGTTTCTTTGAGCCGAGACTATGCATATTTCAAATAATCGTGACAATATACGGCTACCCCCCACCCCCTAACAATCATTTCCAGAGGGAAGAAAATCAAATATTATTAATAAAATCACATGTATTTTTAATGTGTGCATCAAAGTAACAACATTCTTCTTTCATACCACCAAATGTTTACTGAATACACACAATTTTCTCTTAGAAATAATATTTCTCATCAGTGACAACACGTTTTCAGTTCGAACTAGCAAGTTTTCTGACAGAGATACAAAATTTTTCTTAGAAGTAACATTTTTTTATCTGTGATAACAACTTTTCTGTCAGAAGTAGCAAGTTCTGCTTAACACTAACAAACCTTCTCATCAAAGTAACAATATTCTTCTTTAATACTAACATACTTTTACTGAACACACACAAATTTCTCTTCGAAATAATATTTTTCATCAGTGATAACACTTTTTCTGTTCGTACTAGCAAGTTTTCTGCCAAAGATACCAAATTTTTTCTTAGAAGTGACAATTTTTTGATTGTGATAACAACTTTTCTGTCAGAAGTAGCAAGTTTTGCTTAACACTAACAAACCTTCTCATCAAAGTAACAATATTCTTCTTTAATACAACCAACCGTTTACTTAACACACCCCAATTTCTCTTGGAAGTCACATTTTTTCATCAGTGATAACACGTTTTCTGCTTGAGCTTGCAAGTTTTCTACCAAAGATACCAAATTTTTTCTTAGAAGTAACAATTTTTTGATTGTGATAACAACTTTTCTGTCAAAAGTATTAAATTTTGCTTAACACTAACAAACTTTCTCATCAAAGTAACAATATTCATCTTTAAAACTAACATACTTTCACTGAACACACAAAAATTTCTCTTAGAAATTATATTTTCATCAGTGATAACACGTTTTCTGTTCGAACTAGCAAGTTTTCTGTAAAAGATACCAAATTTTTTCTTAAAAGTAAAAATTTTTTGATTGTGATAACAACTTTTCTGTCAGAAGTAGCAAGTTTTGCTTAACACTAACAAAATTTTCTCATTAAAGTAACAATATTTTACCTTAAAACTAACATACTCTTACTTAACACACACAAATTTTTCTTAAAAATAATATTTTTTGTCAGTGATAACACGTTTTTTGTTCAAACTAGCAAGTTTTCTGTCAAAGATACCAAATTTGTTCTTAGAAGTAACAATTTTTTGATTGTGATAACAACTTTTCTGTCAGAAGTAGCAAGTTTTGCTTAACACAAACAAAATTTATCATCAAAGTAACAATATTTTACCTTAAAAATAACATACTCTTACTTAAGACACACAAATTTCTCTTAAAAATAATATTTTTCATCAATGATAACACTTTTTCTGTTCGAACTAGCAAGTTTTCTACCAAAGATACCAAATTTGTTCTTAGAAGTAACAATTTTTTGATGGTGATAACAACTTTTCTGTCAGAAGTAGCAAGTTTTGCTTAACTCTAACAAACCTTCTCATCAAAGTAACAAAATTCTTCCTTAATACTAACATACTTTTACTGAACACACACAAATTTCTCTTCGAAATAATATTTTTCATCAGTGATAACACTTTTTCTGTTCAAACTAGCAACTTTTCTGCCAAAGATACCAAATTTTTTTTAGAAGTAACAATTTTTGATTGTGATAACAACTTTTCTGTCAGAAGTAGCAAGTTTGTTTAACACTACCAAACCTTCTCATCAAAGTAACAACATTCTTCTTTAATACTACCAACATTTACTGAACACACACAAATTTCTCTTAGAAATAATATTTTTCATCAGTGATAACACGCTTTTCTGTCAGAAGTAGCTGGTTTTCTACCAAAGATACCAAATTTTTCTTAGAAGTAACAATTTTTGATTATGATAACAACTTTTCTGTCAGCAGTAGCATGTTTTTCTTAACACTAACAAACCTTCTCATCAAAGTAACAACATTTTTCTTTAATACTAAGATACTTTTACTGAACACACACACAAATTTCTCTTAGAAATAATGTTTTTCATCAGTGATAACATGTTTTCTGTTCGAACTAACAAGTTTTCTACCAAAGATACAAAATTTTTTCTTAGAAGTAACAATTTTTTGATTGTGATAACAACTTTTTTGTCAGAAGTAGCAAGTTTTGCTTAACACTAACAAATTTTCTCATCAAAGTAATAATATTTTACCTTAAAACTAACTTACTCTTACTTAACACACACAAATTTCTCTTAAAAATAATATTTTTCATCAGTGATAACACTTTTTCTGTTCGAACTAACAAGTTTTCTACCAAAGATACAAAATTTTTTCTTAGAAGTAACAATTTTTTGATTGTGATAACAACTTTTCTGTCAGAAGTAGCAAGTTTTGCTTAACACAAACAAAATTTATCATCAAAGTAACAATATTTTACCTTAAAAATAACATACTCTTACTTAAGACACACAAATTTCTCTTGGAAATAATATTTTTCGTCAGTGATAACACGTTTTTTGTTCAAACTAGCAAGTTTTCTGTCAAAGATACCAAATTTTTTCTTAGAAGTAACAATTTTTTTGATGGTGATAACAACTTTTCTGTCAGAAGTAGCAAGTTTTGCTTAACTCTAACAAACCTTCTCATCAAAGTAACAAAATTCTTCCTTAATACTAACATACTTTTACTGAACACACACAAATTTCTCTTCGAAATAATATTTTTCATCAGTGATAACACTTTTTCTGTTCAAACTAGCAACTTTTCTGCCAAAGATACCAAATTTTTTTTAGAAGTAACAATTTTTGATTGTGATAACAACTTTTCTGTCAGAAGTAGCAAGTTTGTTTAACACTACCAAACCTTCTCATCAAAGTAACAACATTCTTCTTTAATACTACCAACATTTACTGAACACACACAAATTTCTCTTAGAAATAATATTTTTCATCAGTGATAACACGCTTTTCTGTCAGAAGTAGCTGGTTTTCTACCAAAGATACCAAATTTTTCTTAGAAGTAACAATTTTTGATTATGATAACAACTTTTCTGTCAGCAGTAGCATGTTTTTCTTAACACTAACAAACCTTCTCATCAAAGTAACAACATTTTTCTTTAATACTAAGATACTTTTACTGAACACACACAAATTTCTCTTGGAAATAATATTTTTCATCAGTGATAACACGTTTTCTGTTCGAACTAACAAGTTTTCTACCAAAGATACAAAATTTTTTCTTAGAAGTAACAATTTTTTGATTGTGATAACAACTTTTTTGTCAGAAGTAGCAAGTTTTGCTTAACACTAACAAATTTTCTCATCAAAGTAATAATATTTTACCTTAAAACTAACTTACTCTTACTTAACACACACAAATTTCTCTTAAAAATAATATTTTTCATCAATGATAACACTTTTTCTGTTCGAACTAGCAAGTTTTCTACCAAAGATACTAATTTTTTTCTCAGAAGTAACATTTTTTTGTTTGTGATAACAACTTTTCTGTCAGAAGTAGGAAGTTTTGATTAACACTAACAAATCTTCTCTTCAAAGTAACAACATTCTTTCTTAATACTAACAAACGTTTACTTATCACACCCTAATTTCTCTTGGAAGTCATATTTTTTCATCAGTGATAACACGTTTTCTGCTTGAGCTTGCAAGTTTTTTGTCAGAGATATCAAATTTTTTCTTAGAAGTAGCAATTTTCATTATTATGACAAGTCATCTGTTAGAAATAACAAGTTTTAAGTCAAACATACCAAATTTTTCTTGGAATTAACAATTTTTTCGTTGATGATAACAATTTTTCTGTCAGAAGTAGCAAACTATCCCTAACAATAACAAATCTTCGTATCGAAGTAACATCTTTTTCTTAATACTAATAAACTTTTACTTAACACTATCAAATTTCTCTTAGAAGTAACAGTTTTTAACAAGTTTTCTTTCAAAGTTAGGTTTCTCTACGTTTAAGTTAGGTTCATCTAACCTCCAAAACCATAGGTTAGGTTAGCTTAAGTATAAATAAATATTAATAAATAAATAGAAACATATCTCCATGTTTAAGTGGTTTCTCTACATTTAAGTTAGGTTCATTTAACCTCCAAAACCATAGGTTAGGTTAGGTATAAACAAATATTAATAAATAAATAGAAACATTTCTCCATGTTTAAGTTAGGTTAGGTTAGCTTATGATGAGCACTCATGATAAGCTAACCTAACATAACCTAACTTAAACAGGGAGAAATGTTTCTATTTATTTATTAATATTTTTTTATTCCTAACCTAACCTATGGTTTGGAGGTTAGATGAACCTAACTTAAATGTAGAGAAACCACTTAAACATGGAGAAATGTTTCTATTTATTTATTAATATTTACTTATACTTAACCTAACCTAACCTATGGTTTTGGAGGTTAGATGAACCTAACTTAAACGTAGAGAAACCTAACTTTGAAAGAAAACTTGTTAAAAACCTGTTACTTCTAAGAGAAATTTGATAGTGTTAAGTAAGTATTAAGAAAAAGCTGTTACTTCAATGCGAAGATTTGTTATTTTTAGGGATAGTTTGCTACTTCTGACAGAAAAATTGTTATCATCAACGAAAAAACTGTTAATTCCAAGAAAAATTTGGTATGTTTGACTTAAAACTTGTTATTTCTAACAGATAACTTGTCATCATAATGAAAATTGGTACTTCTAAGAACAAAATTTAGTATCTTTGAGAGAAAACTTGCAAGCTCAAGCAGAAAACGTGTTATCACTGATGAAAAAATATGACTTCCAAGAGAAATTGGGGTGTGTTAAGTAAACGTTTGTTAGTCAGAGGCAACGCTCTAGCGTTGCCTATAGTAAAGGCCATACGGCTCCAATGTTGTATTATTATTTATTATTTATTTTTTTCCCAGAGGCACTTCATACGGAAGGGATCGTCGTAGAAGCTTCAAAGGGGGCTCATTCGATTGGGAATCGAAAGTTCTAGTGCCCTTTTTAATAGTCAAAAATTATTGGAGGGCAACTAGCCCCCCCTCCCACCCATCATTCCCCAAAATACATCCAATCTAAATTTTGAGTATGCCATTTTGTTCAGCGTAGTTGATTTCCAGATAAAAATATATTTTTGAGGAGGATACTCCCCCACAACCATCAGGGCAAGGTTTTTAAGTTATGCCCTGGGGGCATGTCCTTTCCCCTCCACCCCCACGCCCATCATTTCCCCAAACACATCCAATCAAAATTTTCAGACAGCCATTTTGTTCAGCGTAGTTGATTTCCAGATAGAAAATATATTTTTGAGGAGGACACTCCCCCACAACCCTCAGGGCAAGGGTTTTAAGTTATGCCCTGGGGGTATATAAGGTTTTTATAGAAGGCGTTGTCGTAGAAACTTCAAAACAGGCTCATTCGATTGGAAAATAAAGGGCTAGTGCCCTTTTTAATAGTCTAAAATGATTGGAGGGCAACTAGCCCCCCCCCACGCCCATCATTCCCCCAAACACATCCAATAAAAATTTTGAGTTAGCCATTTTGTTCAGCGTAGTTGATTTCCAGATAGAAAATATATTTTTGAGGAGGATAATCCCCCACAACCCTCAGGGTAAGGGTTTTAAGTTATGCCCTGTGGGCACATAAGGTTTTTATAGAAGGTGTTGTCGTAGAAACTTCAAAACAAACTCATTTGATTGGATATTAAAGAGCTAGTGCCTTTTTTAATAGTCGAAAATGATTAGAGGGCAAAAGCCTCCCCCAACGCCCATCATTCCCCCAAACACATCCAATCAAAATTTTGAGATAGCCATTTCGTTCAGCATAGTTGATTTACAGATAGAAAATATATTTTTGAGGAGGACAATTCCCCACAACCCTCAGGGCAAGGGTTTTAAGTTATGCCCTGGGGCCATATAAGGTTTTTATAGAAGGCGGTGTCGTAGAAACTTCAAAAAGGGCTCATTCGATTGGAAGTTCAAAGGACTAGTGCCCTTTTTAATAGTCGAAAGTGATTTGAGGGCAACTAAGCCTCCTCTCACGCCCACCTTTTCCCCAAACGCATTCAATCAAAATTGTGAGACAGCTATTTTATTAAACGTAGTTTTAAGTTCTGAAAATTTCGTCTTTGAGGATGACAACTCCCCCACAGCCCTCAGGGCAAGAGTTGTAATTTAAGGATTCTCCGAATCCTTCCCATTATTTCTTATGGAAGGGATGCTCGTATAAACTTTGGAGAGGTCTTCTTTGACTGAAAATTGAAAGTTCTTGTTCACTTTTTAAGAGTCAAACGAGATTGGAGGGTGACTAGCCCCCCCCCCCCCCCTCTCCTCCACGCCCTAAATGTATTAGATAAAAATTTTGAGATAGACATTTTGTTAAAATAGTTCAAAGTTCTGATAACAAAAAACTCCGATGTCGACACAGCCCACCAGGGCCCGGGGGTAGGCGTTGTAAGTTATGCCCTGGGGCATAACTTATTAAAGGGGGTTTATAACTTATGGGAAGGGGTTTTGTATGGGAAGAACACATAGGAAATCTATTATAATTATCCAAATATAAGTTTAAAATACATACTCTGAGATAGATGTAAAATTGCTTTGGCCCACACGTCTAAACCCCCTTATTGGAGCTATATTGGAGCTTTTTTAATCCATTCATTGTTGTCAATAGCTGTCCACAAGTTATGCAAGCTGTCTATTTTTCATATATAAGGTTTTTATCAAAGAGGTAATCGTATAGACTTTGAAAAAAGCCTCATTCGATTTAAATTGAAAGTTCTAGATCCGTTTTTTAAATTCAAGAATAATCGGACAGTAAGCACCCCCCCCCCCCATACCATAAAAACTTGAAACTTTTTGCAATCAAAAACGAAAAAAAATATTAAAAAAAACTTTCCGAAAAATAAGTTTTTCAAAGAAAAGTAAAGGCCATTTTAAACTTAAGCTCAGGAGATACAAATGCCTGTTAAAATTCAAACTCAAAACGACAAATTACTATTAAAGAATAAATGAAACCCAAAACGAACAGAAATTAAATAAACAATCATAGCAAAAAACATACAGCAAGTAATAATATAAACGAATAAATAAATCTTAAAGCGAGTAATGCTTAGATTGAATATGAAAATCAAGCTTATAACGAAAATAAATATTTTGCTATTAAAGTATAAATGAAACTTAAAACGAACAGAAATTAAATGAACAATCAATGCGAACATACAATATATATTAATGTAAATGAATAAATAAATCTTAAAACAAGTGAAACTTAAATTGAATATGCAAATCAAGTTTGAATCGAATAGAAATAACTACAAACAAGAGTTTGGGTATCGCCTTACTGCATAAGCCTAAAACCTACTGCGTCATTGGCGCTTTACTGAAAACGAATTATATTACAAATGTTTTCTTTTGTACTTAATATTGAAAATAAATATTAAAATAACAGTAAAATTTTGAACTGATGAGCTTTTAGCAATTAATATCATTATGTATCAAATATTCAGTTTAATTTATTAGTTCTTTTCAAGATTAGTCAAGACAAATATAGTTTCACTACAAACAAAATTTGGATACTGCCCCCTTCTTTAACTGTAAAAACCTAAAGCCCTCTGCTTCTTTAACTGAAAACGAATTACTCGTATATTACAAATTTATTATTTTCCAGTTCTTACAGCATTGAAAATGAAAATAAAATTACAGTGAAAAAAAATGTTGAACTGATGGATCTTTCAACAAGTAATATCATTATATATCTAATGTTCAATTTGATTTTGTTTATACTTTCCAAGACTGTTCAAGACTCATATAGTGTTGCCATTTTTTTTAAATCTGCCTTTTTTTCTAACTAATCGTGTTTGTTTGTTATGAAAACATTATATGGCTTCTAGGCATTTCTATTTGAGCGGAAAACTGCACCTCAAACTTTGTGGAACATGCATTTTCTTGCATGAAACAGCAAAATATAATAAAATGTCAAGTTTCGGAGTGTTCCACCACTTGCAAGCAAGTGCCATTGGTATTTTTGAATCCGCATGGTCAATTTAGGGGGTGGAGGGTAGGCTAATTGTCGTAGCAGCCCCATTCCGTCGTGGTATGAATCACATAAAAGTGAACAAGAACTTTCAATTTTCAGTCAAAGAAGACCTCTCCAAAGTTTATACGAGCATCCCTTCCATAAGAAATAATGGGAAGGATTTGGAGAATCCTTAAATTACAACTCTTGCCCTGAGGGCTGTGGGGGAGTTGTCATCCTCAAAGACCAAATTTCCAGAACTTAAAACTACGTTTAATAAAATAGCTGTCTCACAATTTTGATTGAATGCGTTTGGGGAAAAGGTGGGCGTGAGAGGAGGCTTAGTTGCCCTCAAATCACTTTGGACTATTAAAAAGGGCACTAGTCCTTTGAACTTCCAATCGAATGAGCCCTTTTTGAAGTTTCTACGACACCGCCTTCTATAAAAACCTTATATGCCCCCAGGGCATAACTTAAAACCCTTGCCCTGAGGGTTGTGGGGAATTGTGCTCCTCAAAAATATATTTTCCATCTGTAAATCAACTATGCTGAACGAAATGGCTATCTCAAAATTTTGATTGGATGTGTTTGGGGGAATGATGGGCGTGGGGGGAGCGTGTAGCGTGAATTGCTTTGAGCAACCCGGTCTAGCAATGAAATGCCGAGTTTCCGCTGTTCAAAAAATTGAAAACTGTTTAATTTAGATTCCTGAGCTTATTTTCGGCGGGAAAAGGTTGCAAATGACCTAGGGGGTGGTGAACGGGGAATGCTACGGGGATGGCGGGGACCGGTGTGTAATGCCATGGATGTGTGATGTGTTTTGTGGGCATCATGATAGGCTTGGCTTACGAAAACTTAAATCAATTGATGGAATGCGTGATTTTTAAAATGTAATACCTGAAAATGTCTTAGGAATTATTATGTGATGCAGGAGGGTGCCATAGGCCACTAATAGTGTGGCACTGTGGGATGAATTGCTTGGAGTATGACGTTCTAGCAATAAAATACCGAGTTCCGCTGTTCCAAAAAAAACAGAGTTTAATTTAGATCCAAAAGCTTATTTTTGGAGTTAAAGATTGAAAATATCCTAGGGGTGAAGAGGGGGTGTACCACGTGGATGGCAGGCGTGTAATACCGTGATGGCGTGATGTGTTTCGGAGGTTATTTTGAGAGGGTTGGCTCGTGAAAAACTTGAGTCACCAGATTGAAGTATAATTTTATCATGAAATGTCTTAAAATTTCTTAGGAGTGATGAAGGGGGTTCAGAGGGGCACTCAAATAATGATACTGATGCGTAAATTGCATGGACTGAGTAGTAAAGGGGGTACCAGCGCCACTCCTACATAATTTATTCAAGGATTATTGATCCACCAAGGGGGACAGATTTCTGAGAAATTGATTGCATAATCGACTAGGACAAGAGGAGGACAGATTTCTGAGAAATTTATTTGCATAATTAGGGGGAATTATTGAGCCACGAAATGGGAATTAAGAAACATTATGGCTTCTTTGATCTTTAGGTCTGAGGGATAAATGGTCTTTAGTGACAGAGATAAATTGATATTCTATTTCTTAAATATGGCTCCTCTGATCTTTAGTGACAGAGATAAATTAGTATTCTATCGAAGCCTTAATAGTGTAGCTAAGACCACCTATGAGATGAAGAGATTAACGCGGGAAATGGTTTCATGGGAATTTCAAATGTGACAGCGCAGGCATGCCAAAACAAAGGAACACGCAGAAATTACGTTTAGGGGATTATTTGGGCGAAACTGTTTGAGACATTTTAGGGGATTATTTGGGCGAAACTGTTTGAGACATTTTAGAAGATTATTTTAGAAGATGATTTAGAAGATGATTTGGGGTGAAACTCTGTGGTTGTTATAATACACAAGTTCCATTTTAACAGTGTTGTGAGGTCCCCTACCCCTACCCCAAAGGGCCCCACTGCCCGGACCCCCAAAGACCCCCCGGGGCCCCCAAAGGCCCCCTGGGCCCCCAAAGGGCCACCCCGGACCCTAAAGGCCCACAGGCCTCCAAAGGCCCCCGAGCCCCCAAAGAGTCCCCGGGCACCCCAGGCCCCTAAAATACCCCCGGGCCCCCAAAGGGCCCCGGCCCCCATTTTTTTAATACTTTTTTTTGTGCACTTGAGACACAGAAGGGCCCCCACATTTCAAAAGGCTTTATTATATCTTTTCACAACAAGTTCCTTTCTTAATATCCTTCCTAAACCAATTTTACAAGTTGAAGTACTCATCTTTTTCACCCACAACTTTACTTTACAGCTTTTTTCACACCCCAACATCAAGCAAAACTTTTTAAAAGGCTTTATTATATCTTTTCAGAACAAGTTCTTTTCTTAATGTTCCCCCTAAACCAATTTTACAAGTTAAAGTACTCATTCTTTTCACCCACAACTTTACTTTACGACTTTTTGAATACCCCAACACCAAGCAATACTTTCAAAAGGCTTTTTTATATCTTTTCAGAACAAGTTCTTTTCTTAATGTCCCCCCTAAACCAATTTTACAACTTGAAGTACTCATTCATTTCACCCACAACTCTACTTTATGGCTTTTTGAATACCCCAATACCAAGCAATACTTTCAAAAGGCTTTTTTGTATCATTTCTGAACAAGTTCTTTTCTTAATGTCCCTCCTAAGCCAATTTTACAACTTGAATTACTCATTAATTTCACCCACAACTCTACTTTATGGCTTTTTGAATACCCCAATACCAATTAATGCTTTCAAAAGGCTTTCTTTTATATCTTTTCAGAACAAAAATCAAATATTATTAATAAAATCAAATGTATTTTAAATGTTTGCATCAAAGTAACAACATTCTTCTTTAATACCACCAAATTTTTACTGAACATAAACAATTATCTCTTAGAAATAATATTTTTCATCAGTGATAACTCGTTTTCAGTTCGAACTAGCAAGTCTTCTGAAAGAGATACCAATTTTTTTATAAGTAACATTTTTTATTTGTGATAACAACTTTTCTGTCAGAAGTAGCAAGTTCTGCTTAACACTAACAAACCTTCTCATCAAAGTAACAACATTTTACCTTAATACTAACATACTTTTACTGAACACACACAAATTTCTCTTAGAAATAATATTTTTCATCAGTGATAACACTTTTTCTGTTCGAACTAGCAAGGTTTGCTTAACACTAACAAACCTTCTCATCAAAGTAACAACATTTTACCTTAATACTAACATACTCCTACTTAAAAAACACAAATTTCTCTTAGAAATAATATTTTTCGTCAGTGATAACACGTTTTCTGTTTGAACTAGCAAGTTTTCTGTCAAAGATATCAAATTTTTTTTTTAGAAGTAACTTTTCTTTGATTGTGATAACAACTTTTCTGTCAGAAGTAGCAAGTTCTGCTTAACACTAACAAACCTTCTCATCAAAGCAACAACATTCTTCCTTAATACTAACATAATTTTACTGAACACACACAAATTTCTCTTCGAAATAATATTTCTCATCAGTGATAACACTTTTTCTGTTCGAACTAGCAAGTTTTCTGCCAAAGATACCAAATTTTGTCTTAGAAGTAACAATTTTTTTTATTGTGATAACAACTTTTCTGTCAGAAGCAGCAAGTTTTGCTTAACACTAACAAACCTTCTCATCAAAGTAACAACATTCTTCTTTAATACAACCAAACGTTTACTTAACACACCCCAATTTCTCTTGGAAGTCACATTTTTTCATCAGTGATAACACTTTTTCTGTTCGAACTAGCAAGGTCTGCTTAACACTAACAAACCTTTTCATCGAAGTAACAACATTTTACCTTAATACTAACATACTCTTACTTAAAAAACACAAATTTCTCTTAGAAATAATATTTTTCGTCAGTGATAACACGTTTTCTGTTCGTTCTAGCAAGTTTTCTGTCAAAGATATCAAATTTTTTTTAGAAGTAACAGTTCTTTTGATTGTGATAACAACATTTCTGTCAGAAGTAGCAAGTTCTGCTTAACACTAACAAACCTTCTCATCAAAGAAACAACATTCTTCCTTAATACTTACATACTTTTACTGAACACACACAAATTTTTCTTTGAAATAATATTTTTCATCAGTGATAACACTTTTTCTGTTCGAACTAGCAAGTTTTCTGCCAAAGATACCAAATTTTTTCTTAGAAGTAACAATTTTTTGATTGTGATAACAACTTTTCTGTCAGAAGTAGCAAGTTTTGCTTAACGCTAACAAATCTTTTCATCAAATTAACAACATTCTTCTTTAATACAAACAAACGTTTACTTAACACACACAAATTTCTCTTAAAAATAATATTTTTCATCAGTGATAACACGTTTTCTGTTCGAACTTGCAAGTTTTCTACCAAAGATATCAAATTTTTTCTTAGAAGTAACAATTTTTTGATTGTGATAACAACTTTTCTGTCAGAAGTAGCAAGTTTTGCTTAACACTAACAACCTTCTCATCAAAGTAACAACATTCTTCTTTAATACAACTAAACGTTTACTTAACACACACAAATTTCTCTTAGAAATAATATTTTTCATCAGTGATAACACGTTTTCTGTTCGAACTTGCAAGTTTTCCACCAAAGATACCAAATTTTTTCTTAGAAGTAATAATTTTTTGATTGCGATAACAACTTTTCTCTCAGAAGTAGCAAGTTTTGTTTAACACTAACAAACCTTCTTTGAAACACAAAGTAACAATATTTTACCTTAAAACTAACATACTTTTACTGAACACACACAAATTTCTCTTAAAAATAATATTTTTCATCAGTGATAAGAATGTTGTTACTTTGATGAGAAGGTTTGTTAGTGTCAAGCAGAACTTGCTACCTCTGACAGAAAAGTTGTTATCACAATCAAAGAAAAGTTACTTCTAAAAAAAAAATTTGAAAAAAAAAAATATCTTTGACAGAAAACTTGCTAGTTCGAACAGAAAACGTGTTATCACTGACAAAAAATATTATTTCTAAGAGAAATTTGTATTTTTTAAGTAGGAGTATGTTAGTATTAAGGTAAAATGTTGTTACTTTGATGAGAAGGTCTTGTTAGTGTTAAGCAAACCTTGCTAGTTCGAACAGAAAAAGTGTTATCACTGATGAAAAATATTATTTCTAAGAGAAATTTGTGTGTGTTCAGTAAAAGTATGTTAGTTTTAAGGTAAAATGTTGTTGCTTTGATGAGAAGGTTTTTTTAGTGTTAAGCAGAACTTGCTACTTCTGACAGAAAAGTTGTTATCACAGATAAAAAATGTTACTTATAAAAAAAATTGGTATCTCTGTCAGAAGACTTGCTAGTTCGAACTGAAAACGTGTTATCACTGATGAAAAATATTATTTCTAAGAGAAAATTGTTTCAGTTCAGTAAAAATTTGGTGGTATTAAAGAAGAATGTTGTTACTTTGATGCAAACATTTAAAATACATTTGATTTTATTAATAATATTTGATTTTTGTTCTGAAAAGATATATACAAAAGCCTTTTGAAAGCATTAATTGGTATTGGGGTATTCAAAAAGCCATAAAGTAGAGTTGTGGGTGAAATGAATGAGTACTTCAAGTTGTAAAATCGGTTTAGGGGCGACATTAAGAAAAGAACTTGTTCTGAAAAGATATAAAAATGCCTTTTGAAAGTATTGCTTGATGTTCGGGTATTCAAAAAGCCATAAAGTATAGTTGTGGGTGAAAAGAATGAGTACTTCAAGTTGTAAAATCGTTTTAGGGGCGACATTAAGAAAAGAACTTGTTCTGAAAAGATATAAAAATGCCTTTTGAAAGTATTGCTTGATGTTCGGGTATTCAAAAAGTCGTAAAGTAAAGTTGTGGGTGAAAAGAATGAGTACTTCAACTTGTAAAATGGTTTAGGGGGGCCATTAAGAAAAGAACTTGTTCTGAAAAGATATAATAAAGCCTTTTGAAAAGTTTTGCTTGATGTTGGGGTATGCAAAAAGCTGTAAAGTAAAGTTGTGGGTGAAAAAGATGAGTACTTCAACTTGTAAAATTGGTTTAGGAAGGATATTAAGAAAGGAACTTGTTGTGAAAAGATATAATAAAGCCTTTTGAAATGTGGGGGCCCTTCTGTGTCTCAAGTGCACAAAAAAAAGTATTAAAAAAATAGGGGCCGGGGCCCTTTGGGGGCCCGGGGGATTTTGGGGGCCTGGGGGACCTGGTGGGCCCGGGGACTCTTTGGGGGCTCGGGGGCCTTTGGAGGCCTGTGGGCCTTTAGGGTCCCAGGGTGGCCCTTTGGGGCCCAGGGGGCCTTTGGGGGCCTGGGGGGTCTTTGGTGGTCCGGGCAGTGGGGCCCTTTGGGGTAGGGGTAGGGGACCTCACAACACTGTTAAAATGGAACTTCTGTATTATAACGACCACAGAGTTTCACCCCGAATCATCTTCTAAATCATCTTCTAAAATCATCTTCTAAAATGTCTCAAACTGTTTCGCTTAAATCATCTTCTAAAATGTCTCAAACAGTTTCGCCCAAATAATCCCCTAAAATGTCTCAAACAGTTTCGCCCAAATAATCCCCTAAACATAATTTCTGCGTGTTCCTTTGTTTTGGCATGCCTGCGCTGTTACATTTGAAATTCCCATGAAACCATTTCCCGCGTTAATCTCTTCATCTCATAGGTGGTCTTAGCTACACTATTAAGGCTTCGATAGAATACTAATTTATCTCTGTCACTAAAGATCAGAGAAGCCATATTTAAGAAATAGAATATCAATTTATCTCTGTCACTAACGACCATTTATCCCTCAGACCTAAAGATCAAAGAAGCCATAATGTTTCTTAATTCCCATTTCGTGGATCAATAATTCCCCTTGATTATGCAAATAAATTTCTCAGAAATCTGTCCTCCTCTTGTCCTAGTCGATTATGCAATCAATTTCTCAGGAATCTGTCCCCCTTGGTGGATCAATAATCCTTGAATAAATTATGTAGGAGTGGCGCTGGTACCCCCTTTACTACTCAGTCCTTGCAATTTACGCATCAGTACCATTATTTGAGTGCCCCTCTGAACCCCCTTCATCACTCCTAAGAAATTTTAAGACATTTAATGATAAAATTATACTTCAATCTGGTGACTCAAGTTTTTCACGAGCCAACCCTCTCAAAATAACCTCCGAAACACATCACGTCATCACGGTATTGCACGCCTGCCATCCACGTGGTACACCCCCTCCTCACCCCTAGGATATTTTCAATCTTTAACTCCAAAAATAAGCTTTTGGATCTAAATTAAACTCTGTTTTTTTTGGAACAGCGGAACTCGGCATTTTATTGCTAGAACGTCATACTCCAAGCAATTCATCCCACAGTGCCACACTTTTAGTGGCCTATGGCACCCTCCTGCATCACATAATAATTCCTAAGACATTTTCAGGTATTACATTTTAAAAATCACGCATTCCATCAATTGATTTAAGTTTTCGTAAGCCAAGCCTATCATGATGCCCACAAAACACATCACACATCCATGGCATTACACACCACTCCCCGCCATCCACGTAGCATTCCCCGTTTACCACCCCCTAGGTCATTTGCAACCTTTTCCCGCCGAAAATAAGCTCAGGAATCTAAATTAAACAGTTTTCAATTTTTGAACAGCGGAAACTCGGCATTTCATTGCTAGACCGGGTTGCTCAAAGCAATTCACGCTACAGTACCACACTATTAGTACTCTATGGCACCCTCTGACATAGCCTTCGACATCCTCTAGGATATTTTTCATCCCCCCCAAATAAATTTTAACCATATTAAGAGGTATTTTTGAAAGGGCTTTTAATGAAAAGCATCATTTCTTTGAGTGCATGTTAGATTTTCGCCCCCCCCCCCTCCACGGTAATTTTTTTTAACACCTCTACCTTAACTTTTAAACTGTAAAAAATGTTACTCCAAGCAATTCACTCCACAGCGACATTGTTTTAATGCCTCTCTGACATCCCTTCATCATTTCTAAGACAATTTTAAACATTTCATGTTAAAATTATGCTTCAATCCGATGATTCTAGTTTTCAAGAGGCAAGCCTATCGTGACTCTCCACAAACCACCTCACACTGCCATGGAATTATGTGCCTACCAACAACGTGACCCCTCCTTATCACCCCTTATGATATTTTCAACCTTTTAACTCCGAAAATTAGCTTGTGAATCTAAATTAAACACTATTTTTTTTTGAAAAGTGGAACTCGGCATTTCATTGCTAGCGCGTGACACTCCAAGCAATTCACGCCACAGTGTCATTATTTGGCTGCTCCTCTGATACCCCCTTCATCATTCTTAAGACATTATCAGACATTACATGTTAAAAATTACGCTTCAATCCTTTGATTCAAGTTTTTCACGAGTCAAGCCTATCATAATAACCTCCAAAACACTCCCAAACCACCATAGCATTACATGCATGCCATCCCCGTGGCACACCCCCTCATCACTCCCTAAGAAATTTTCAACCTTTTCCCTCCGAAAATAATCTTATGAATTTAAATTAAACACTTATATTCTTTATACTAACCGTTTCTCTTAGAAGTAGCAAGTTATTCTTGACGCTAATAAAATTTTTCCTTAGAAGTAACAAGTTTTTTTCTTAAGATGAACAAAAGTTTTACTCAATACTATCAAAATTTTTCACAGAAGTAACATGTTCTTCTTAGTAGTAACATAATTTTTCTTGGTAGTAACAGGATATTTTTAATAGTAGCAAATTTTTCTAATAGTAGAAAGTTTTCTATCAAAGAAAACAAATTTCTCTTAGAAATAACAATTTTCTGTTAATGGTAACAAGTTTTTTCTTAGAAGTAACAATTTTTTCTTAACACTAACAAATTTTTTCTTAGAAGTAACAAGTTTTTTCTTAATACTAAAAAAGTTTTATTTCACACTAAAAAAACTGTTCGTAGAAGTAACATGTCCTTCTTAAAAGAAACAAAATTTATATTGGAAGTAACAGGTTTTTCTTGATAGTAACAAATTTTTCTAATAGTAGCAAGTCTTCCTTCAAAGATAACAAATTTTTCTTAGAAGTAACAATTTTCTGTTAATGGTAAAAAGTTTTCTCTTAGAAGCAGCAAGTTTTTCTTAACTCTAAGAATCTTTTCTTAGAAGTAACAAGGTATTTTTTTCATACTAACAAAGTTTAACTTAATACTAACAATATTTCTCTTTTTGTAACAATTTTTCTTAATACTAACAGAAGTTTGACTTAATACTAACACATTTTTGAAGAATTAACATGTTCTTCTTAATAGTAACAAATTTTTTATAATAGTAGCAAGTTTTCTGTCGAAGGTAACCGATTTTTCTTAGAAGTAACAAATTTCTGTAATGGTAACGAGTTGTTTTTCTTAGAAGTAGCAAGTTTTTCTTAATACCAACAAGAGTTGTACTCAGTACTAACAGATTTTTCATAAAAGTAACATGTTCTTCTTAAAAGTAATTTTTTTTTGTTTTTAACAGGTTTGTCTTAATAGTAACAATTTTTTCTAATAGTAGCAAGTTTTTTGTCAAAGGTAACAAATTTCTCATAGAAGTAACAATTTTCTGTCAATGGTAATAAATTTTTCTTAGAAGTAGCAAGTTTTTCCACAGAAATTCTAATATCGCCCCAAATACTTCTTATAGAATACAAAAGTTCAGTCATAACCCAAAATCATTCCTACAAAGTGAGACTTCTTTTTCATTGTTGACAAATTTCAGAATTGAACTGGAACTTTTTTTCTTCTTTGATAAAATTCTGAATAGAGGTGGAACTTTTCTCTTCTCTGTAAAAACTCAGAATCGAAGTATAACTCTTTCTCATCTCAGAAATCAGTGAATCAATGGATTGAAGGATAATATTTAACATGTAATGTCTGAAAATCTTAGTAATGTCTGAAAATCTTAGTCTTAGGAATGATGAAGGAGGTGTTAGAGGGGCAGTTAAATAAGGGCACTGTGGCGTGAATTGCTTGGAGTGTCACTTTTTAGCAATGAAATGGCGAGTTCCGCTTTTCAAAAAAATGTAATGTTTAATTTCGATTCACTAACTTATTTTCGGTGTGAAAAGGTTGAAAATGTCTAACAGGGTGCGGCTGGTGTATGCCACGTGGATGGCAGACGTGTAATGCCGTGATGGTTTGGGGTGTTTTTGGAGGTTATTATGATAGGCCTGCCTTGTGAAAAACGCGAATCAATGAATTGAAATATAATTTTCAACATGTTATGTCTGAAAATGTCTTAGGAATGATGAAGGGTGTGTCAAAGAGGCAGTCAAATAATGAAACTGTGGCGTGAATTGCTTGGAGTGTCACGGTCTAGCAATGAAACGCCAAATTCCGCTTTTCCAAAAAAACAGTGTTAAATTTAGATTCAAAAGTCTTTTTTCAGAGTGAAAACGTTGAAAATGTCCTAGGGGGTGACGAGGGGGTAGGCCACGTGGATGGTAGGCACATATTGCCTTGGCGGTGTCAGTTGTTTTTTGGAGTATCATGATAGACTTGCCTCGTGAAAAACTTGAATCACCAGATTGAACAATACTGTTAACATTAAATGTCTGAAAAGTCTTAGGAATGATGAAGAGGGTGTCAGAGGGGCTGTCAAATAATTTCACTGTGGAGTGAATTGCCTGGACTAGTTTGTTCTACAGTTTAAAAGTTAAGGTGGGGGCGTTAAAAGAAATTTTTCCGTGGAGGGGGTGTGAAAATCTAACATGCACTCAAAGAAATGATGTTTTCATTAAAAGTCCATAAAAATATCTCTTAATATGGTTTAAATTTATTTGGGAGAGTGGGGTTGAAAATGTCCTAGAGGATGATGAGGGCGGTGTCAGAGGGTGCCAGAGAGCAGTAATAGTGTGGTATTGTGGTGGAATTTCTTGGAGTATAACGTTCTAGCAATGAAATGCCGAGTTCCCGCTATTCAAAAAATAAAAAAAGACTATTTAATTGAGATTCCTGAGCTTATTTTTGGCGTTGGGCCCTCTCATGAATGCGTGAAAGGAAGGATGTTCAGGGATTACCTCTTCCAGCAAGCTATTCCATGTGGCAACCAATCGCCGGGCAAAACTACTTTTCAGATATTTTTGGTGGGGAGTACCCTGGTCAAGGTAGATCTGACAAGCTGTACTTCGGCGAGTTGATCGCAAGGGCTTTGCTCCGTAAGAAACGATCGTCGATAGCTCCTTTAATGGAGGGTTATACATTTACTTGTAGAAAACCGACGTGAACGCCATGCCAAAGCATTCCTGGATAACCGTGGGGTTTTAGCTTTTGTGTTGCCAGAGGCTGCTGCACGAACTGATTGATCTTGAATCCGTTGGAGTAGCGCGATGCGGCTTTTTGTTGCACCAGCGGAGAGAAGACCTGCATATATTATGACAGGTCTGATGCATGAAATGAATTTTGGCAGAATAGACTCATCAGGGTGGAGACTTTTTCATCTTAGGATAACTCTTAGCTTCTTGGAGTAAGAGGATCTAATTTTACTGAGATGCTCAGTCGATGAGAGGTTTAAAGAGAAGCTAACCACAAGTTGGTGTAGTGCATCAACTAATGCTATTGCCTCTCTTTTGAAGACGAAATCAGGATTAACGCCTTAGAAATTAGGAGCTCTTTCGTTTTAAATGCCTTACAGCGACAAGTCATGCATCAGCCCACGCCTCAATTCTCTCTAGGTCAGCCTGAAGCTCCTTGTGGCGTTCACTGGGATCTTTGTCGTTTACAATTGACCCTAAGTCACTTATGAACACCAAGAAAAGAGTTGACCCAAGAATACTTCCTTGGGGTACTTCTTATAGGACTGGGTGATCTTTTGATATTAAGCCATCGAGGACAACTTGCCATGAAAGTTGACGAAGAAAGTCAGCAAACATCTCAAATAGATGATCATCAACTACATAGGCTTTCAGTTTACAACGAAGTCTTATTTTATTGTACAATGTCTGGAAATGAGAAGACAAATGGTTCTAATCAATCTTTCGACTACTGTAGCCGTAATTGATCTATGACTGTGATACAACTCTGTACCATATTTTTGTAGAATTTTCTTTATATTTCGATTGATAAATTCACTTCCTCGATCTGTCTGAGTTTTTCTATAGGAATCTTAGGTAAGTTTCTAGAGCGATTGTAATATACTCGCCGCGCTAAGAATCCAATGGAATTGCATAGGAATAGCGAATAAAGATACTAATCGCGAATAGAATGTATTTATATGGTTTATTTTACCGTCGTTGAATCTCATCCAAAGTCAGAAGATCAGTTTGCATAATTTGCAGGGGATAGAAGGCCTTAGTTTCTCGATATTGATTACTTTCAAGTCCATGATTTCGATGAAGAGTGTAGGTTGGTTAATTTTGTAAATAGTCTTTTGCTACACTATGCTTGCTATTTAAGGCATCAGAAAATGTACTGAGTGTATTTAGCGCCCCACCTTACAAAAATTTACATAGATAGGTTTCAGAGTTTCATAAATTTTGTATGTAAATGTGTAGTACTAGTACTACCAATGCATCCAATACCTTTGTGTATAATAATAGTGGAAATACGCTTTCGTCTACCCTCTCGAGTTAAATCATTACTTCTGCTACTACTGTAACTTGATTTAGGCGTACTTTTTGTCATCATCAACGTTTTAAAATATTCTATTTTAGAATTGTTGTCGTCATCATCATTTACTGATGTTTCTTCCAATAATTTTTTATAAATGTTTCTGTTAGTCACAAGTGCTTTGGGAAAGCTTGATGTAAGTAAATTTATCAGGAGATTGTTTCTATGGATAGACTTTTCGCACGATTAGAGACAAAATCAGTTATTTGAGCAATGTGATTGTAAGTGTTGCTGTTGTTGTTGCAACCGAGAGTGATTTGATTAGTTGTAGTATCAATTTGAACATTGCTGTTTCCATTCAAATAATTTAAAAATGTTCTACTCTGCCCCCGATAGGAAACTGGTGTTAAATTTAATATTTTGATAAATGACCTTTGAATGGTGACGACGACGGCATAGCCCAATTTGAAATTGAATTGTTTAGCTCTTGCAACAATTCCTTACCTTCAACATTCACAACACTGATAGGTTTAGCTCGATATGGTTTTTGTTTGTAAACCTGATGAATAGTCTTTGAAAAATTAAATGTTTCTAATCATTGGATATGCTGCTATCCTTAAGGATTACCCTTAAAGGCTTGTATTTATGATAGAGCCTCAACAAATGCAGTAAATTTATATGGCTTAGCCACTGTTTTTCTTATGACTGAGATGGAGGACGAAGATGATTGCTAATAAGACCGACAACTATTGGCAACAAAACTGAAAAAGCTTTTCCCCGCCTGAACATAATTTTTTCTTGTCTGTTTTGACTATTTTCCTCTATTTTCCTCACAGAGGAATGACAATGGATTGATGTTGTCCAGTCTGTTTCCAAAGAACAACTGAAAGTTCAACATTGTAAATGCGTTTAATAAATTCCCGATTTACATTGTTGAGTATGACCTTCCTGAGCCGTAGTTTTGAACTACTCAACACCGAGAACAGATATCTATTGTTATATAACTTCTTCAAAATTGGAGTTTCAACTAGTATCGTTTCCCATCCCTCACCTGCAGATATGAAGTTATTTCACGATCAAATGCATTACTAACCACTCATAGCTTTTCAGGTGTATTTTGAATCAGGTCGATTACAATGTATCCATATGGCATGTTTGTATTCTGATTGTAAGCTGAAAGCAGAAGTTTAGGCTGGCCCGGATAAATTTGTTTGTTTAAAGTTAAGAGGGAACTTGAGGCACGAACAACTTTGTGCACAATGTACTGAGTACTGTTCAGTGCAAGAGTTCGCATACATCTACTCTGATGAAATAGATTGTGTACGACAACTGTGACGGAATTTTTTTTTACGATTCGAACGGTTATTAACCCATTGGATCATTTCCTCAGACCATTTTTCTATTTATTTGGCCAGACAATCAATATTTAGCCAAAGGTTTACTTCAATTGAATTGAATACGACATTCAATCCCTTGATAAACCTAACTTGGGGCTTATAAGCTCTTATCCGATCATATGACTCTGGAAAATTTCTATAGTAATAATATATCTTTTGTATTGGGGTTCAATGATTCCCCCCTGCCACAAATATTTTACCACGATTTTGAATCATTTTCATCAAAAGTGCCATTTTCTAACTCATCGACGGCCCACAGAGAAAAGGTCTAAACGGTGTAATGAACTTAATACATAATCTATGTCTCTTTCTCTCCTTGGGTTAGCCCTGCTCCCCACAACCTCTCCCCGGAAAGGGCTCTAAGTTTTGCAGTGTGCTTATTGTTTACATACAGGATTGATTATTGGGAAAGGGGGGGGATGTTTAATCCCGGCTGTGTCAGAAAAATCTAAGGGAATGGAGGTGAAAATTTAACGATGTTAAAATACATCAAAAGACACTATGTGTATCGAAGTTATCAAAATGACGTATTCGCAATATCTTAGGAGTTGCTAAGGTTGTTAATTTAAAATTTTCAGGGCCACTATTGCTTCTACTATTGTGACTTTAACTGCAACTACTTGTCACAGAGACTATTACTACTTGTAACTGTGCATCCGTGACTACTTGAAACTATGACTCCTTGCGAACTGCACCTATTCAAGACTGTGAATACTTGCGAATACTGCTAACAACTTATGACTACTACTGCAACTGCTTGCACCTGCAGGTACGAATGAACTTTGACTGCCACTGTGACTGCTTACAACTTTGACTGCTTGCAGCAGCGAGTGCAACTTTTTGTGACTTTAAGAGTAACAACTTGTGGCTGCAAATGCGGCTACTTGTGATTCCATATTCTACTACTTATGACTGTGACTACTACTATTAGTACTGCTACTTTTACTGTGTTTTCGACTGTGACTGCAAATACTACTTCAATTTCTGCTATTATAACTAGAACTATTAAGCTAAATTAACAGAGTTTAACTGTATCCTGCTGGTCAAAATGATGTAGTGTATCCAGGTTGTCAAAAGAGCTTATCTACAATATCACATGAATGGCTAATGTTAAAATTTTCAAGGTTTTTTTAATGTTAAAATTTTCATTAGTTAAAATTTTCAAGGTTGTTTTAATGTTAAAATTTTCATTAGTTAAAATTATCAAGGAACATCGTGGGGAATATTGAACTAAATAAAAAGACAATATATGCATCCAGGTTGTCAAGACGGGTTTCTTTATTGTTTCAATAACAGTTAGAAAAGAGTATTAAGTTGCAACATGCAGAGACTGTTAACGGGGGTGATGAACTTAAAGCCACTATGTAAATTGCAGTTGTGAATGCATAAAGCTGCAATACCTCAGGAACTGCTAAGATTACTAAGCTGAAAATTTCAAGAAATTTTCATTTGTATGTTGAACTAAATCAAAAGAAACCATGTGCATTCTGGTTGTCAAAATGGCTTGTGACTAATATCTCAGGAATAGGTATGGTTATTTAATTGAATTTTTTATAAAAGTTTGAGGGGTGTGTTGAACTTAATCAAAAGATACTATATGTCCCCAGCTTGTTAGAATGGAGTGTGCAGTATCCCAGCAACACTTAAGGGTATACAGTTAACACCTTCAGAGAATTTTGAGGGACATGTTGAGCTCAATTAAAAGATACTGTGTGCATCCCAGTTGTCTGAAAGACGTATCTACAACATCTTAGGGACGGCTAGTGCCATCTAGCTGTAGCTTTTAGCAAGCGTTGAAACGATGTTGAATAAATCAAGAAGCATTAATTAGAATTAATAAATTACAATCAAATGTTGTAATTGGCAAGCCAAAGACGTGAAAAACATTAAACTTATTTGTTATATTAATCAGTAGCAGAACTTTGGTAATAAATGAACACTATTATTTAATGAAAATTACCCTAAAAAGAAGGTTTTCAAAGAAAAGTAAAGAGAAAAATTAAAGCTCAAACGACCAAGAACAATTATTAAAGAACAAATGAGACCAAAGACGAAGAGAAATGAAAATTAGATAATCATGTCAAATGTAAAGATAATTGTTACTTATATAGGTGAAATGATAAAGCTTAAAATCAGTAAAAATTTAATCCAATATTCAAAATATATTATAGACATTTTTGTACATTTCTGACATTGAAAAAAAGAAGAAAAAATGAAACGAAATTTTCAATTGCTGATATTTCCAGAAATAAATATCACTACATATTTGTATAAATGTTCAGTCTGTTTTTAGTAGTTCTATCCTGCTATTTTGATTATCATTGTGATTTTTTTTTATTTGTCTTCGGGTTAAATTGCATGGTGACGCAGAACACCATCGAGCCAGGGTTCTATATAGGTGGACAACTGCGGCTGGGCGTAGGCTCCAGATCTATGGACAACGGTCTCTGCAAAGGGCTGCCTCGACTCTGTCGGGATACCCACAAGACTGGGGGCCTTGCGGTCAACTCTATTTTCGCTTGAGGAGTGACACCCCTCGTGGTAATTATAACGTAGTAAACGACACAGAATTCGTAGGAGATTCTAATTAATGGATGATTGTTCCGGGTTTGGTCTGTACTGGTGGGCGTTTTCATGCTTAAAAGCCTCTTCTTAGATAATTTGTCTGCTATGGGTTGCCTCTCCATAGTAGCATAATATTTGTAAGAATGAATATATAATAAGTCTGAGGTAATAGGTTGGAGATTGTCTGTTCAGGATTTTGACTCTTGTTGGTAGAAGAGCATCGCCAAGAGCTAAAAACTATGTTGTGGCCAAGATGGGCCCAGGATTGCACAAAGCTTCCATTCAACTGGAGGTCCCAAGGACGTCTTGCTGAACGGTTTTAAGCCAGCTTAAGCGCTTTGGTGTATACCTGAGAAGATGTGTTGGTCTCTGCCTTGCACAGGCTCTGGGATCATTGCTTTTCCTCAGGCCAAAATAATTTCAATGCTTTAGCGAATATAAAATAATTTTTTATGCTTATGTTTTATGATTAATAGAAATGATGATGTGCTTGTATAGGTATTATCTGAGAAGTGGGTCATATGAAGATAAGAGGAAGGTAAAGAAAGTAGAGAAGCCACTAAAATATAAACTAAGGGGTTGCGAAGAGGAGGCCGTGGATAAAATTGCCGAGGATCTGGAAAATGTAGCTAGATGGCATAATAGTTGATTGCTGTACTGGCATGTTCGTAAATTGAGAGGGAGAAGTCTGTCTGGACTTGTCCCATTTAAAGATAGGAACGGTCCACAATTAGTGATAAGGAAAGAGTTAAAGAGTGGTGGGAAGAATATTTTGAGCATGTATTAAACCAGGAGAGAGTTACAGGAAAATATATAGAGGAAAATGGAAAGTTTGTAACACCTCGGATGTGAAGGAAGATTTATTTTGTGAGGAGGAATAAGTGACAGTACTAAAAGGATTAAAAATAATAAGGCCCTAGGTGCTGATGGTGCGGTAAATGACTTTCTTAAATACCATATGGTGGCTGTGAGGCTAGAAATAGGTAACTGAAAATTGTTGAATATGATTTTTGAAAGAAGAGAAGTACCTAGCGATTTTAGGAAAACCCTGTTAAACCCCTGTATATGAAAGGTGATAAGAATGAGTCGGTAATTATAGGGGCTTTAGCCTTGTTTCTGTAGGTATAAAATTACTTAGTATGATGATAATGTTTAGACTTATGGATGCTGTAGACGAAGTGTTAAGAGAAGAACAGTTGCGGTCTTAGGAAGGGTACAGGATGTGTCGACCAAATTTTAATTCTTAGATTAATAATTGAGAAGTGCATGAATCATCAAACAACTTCAGTCTTCAGTTTTATTGATTATGAGCAAGCGTTTGATTGAGCTGATAGAAGAGCCTTAGTGAAGGTCTTATCCTTGTATGGTATACCAGTCAAATACATTAAAATACATCAAATACATTAATACATCTTGTTTTTATTGCTAAACGTTACTTTACCTGACAATCGGAATATTTTTAGTCTTGAACGTGGGAGCTGGTAAGGTGCCAATGCCGTCGAGTATATCTAGCACCGGAGTCCCTCAAAATTTGGTAGATGGTAGCACATGTTCCTTTGTCTCTTTGGGAACCTTTGCAGATACAGAGGTCAGTTTTTTCTTTTACATGAGTAGTTAAGAGTGGTGCAATTCCTAGCCGATACAATAGGAAAAAGCATACTTACGCCAAAAAAAAAAAAAATCTAAATTTGTTATGACTTCAAATCAAATCACAGTAGGCTAGAATTGGACCTCGCCAAATTTCTTTGTCTCCTTTATGGATCGATAAACCAAATTATATAACAAGTAATCACCGCTCGACAAGGGTTTAATAAGCCATCGTAGACAGTTGTACTCCGCTTCATAAGTTTTGTTTCTATGATGCGATATTTCCCAGAATAATATGATAGAACAAAAGGCAATAATGTATCAATAAAAATGTATTAAATAAACTGGCACGTAAAAATCACATCAGTACAACCGAAATTTTTTAGACACGTGCAAATTGTGTATAATTAACTTTATTATACATTAACCAAACATTTAATTAATCAAACAATTAATCAAACATACTTTCCGAAAAAGAAGTTTTTCAAATTAAAGTAAAGGCCATATTAAACTTCAGATCAGAACAAATAAATATCTACAATAATTAAAACTCAAAACGACCAGAAATTACTATTAAAGAATAAATGAAACCGAAACGAACAGAAATTACATAAACACTCATATCAAGAAACATACAACAGGTACTGATATAAATGAATAAATAAATCTTAAAACGAGTGAAGCTTAAATTGAATATGCAAATCAAGCTAAAAAAAAACATCTTTTACTGTTGAAGCATCAATGAAACTTAAAAACAGAAATCAAATAAACAATTATAGCAAACAAATATGCAACAGGTACTAATATAAATCAATAAATGAATCTTAAAACGAGTAAAATTTGAATTGAATATGCAGATCAGGTTTAAAACGAACAAAAATCCCTACAAACAAGAGTTTGTGTGCTGCCTCTTTCCTTAACTCTAAAATTCTACAAACCTACTGCGTCATTGGCGCTTTGCTGAAAACTATATGTGTCTTGAACGTTATTGGAAAGAACTAATAAAAACAAGATGAATATTTGATATATAATGATATTAATTCTTGAAAGCTCATCAGTTCAAGACCTTATTTCACTGTAATTTTTATTTTCATTTCCAATGCTGTAATAACTGGAAAAGAAAATACTTTGTAATATAATTTGGTTTCACTGAAGTGCTAATGACGCAGTGGGCTTTAGACTTTTACAGTTAGAGAAGGTGGCAGAAGCCAAGCTCTTATTTGTAGTGAACTGTATTTGTCTTGGACAGTCTTGGGAAGAAATTATAAAACTAAACTGAATGCTTGACATATAATGACACTAATTGCTGGAAGCTCACCAGTTAAAATTTTGATTTTACTGTAAATTTTATATTTATGTTCAATATTGTAATAAGTATATAAGAAAACATTTGCAGTATAATTCGTTTTCAGTAAATCAACAATGACGCATTAGAATTTTAGAATTTTATAGTTAGGTTTTAGAATTTTATAGTTAGGGAAGGAGGCAGTACCCAAACTCTTGTTTTAGTGATTTTCGTTAATTTTAAGCCTGATTTGCATAATAGCCTGATTTATGTTTGGGTTTCATTTATATGTTCAATAGTGAAAGATTTTTGTTCGTTTAAAGCTTGATTTGCGTTTTCAATTCAAGCTCTACTCGTTTTAAGATTTTTTTTGTTTGTTTATGTCAGTACCTGTTGTATGGTTTTTTGCTATGATTGTTTATTTAATATGTTTATATTTCTTCTCAACTGAACTTTAATATGCCTTTATTTTTTTTTAAAAACTTCTTTTTCGGAAAGTTTTCTTATATAATTTCTGTTCGTTTTTGATTGCCAAAGTTTCAAGTTTTTTTTTTAAATTCCCTAGTCCAAAATAAATTGTTTTAATATATTCAGGAATGGAAATATTTAATATTACATGATAGTATTCCATGACGTTGCATGAAAGGGTAATACCCTTACGTTTCACTAAAGTTTAATACCCTTAGTCTTTTCAAACTCACCCTTGATCAAACAATCCTGCATGTTAAAAAATGACAAAATTGAATAGTTTACAATGATTGAATGAGACGAGAAAAGAGATTCGATAAATATAATAGAGGCGTTGGTTACTGTGATTTTTTTTTATTATTTCATTTGTGACTGAGAACGGAGAGGATCACTTAGGTTTGATTATTATTGTATTTATTTGTATATTGCTGAAACTAATATAACATTTAGTGTAAAGTAAATATTTTTATCCTCATTTTAAGTATGGCTGTTGTATGAGAGAATAATAAAATCTTGAACTGATGAGATTTTAGCAACTAATATTATTAGTTGCAAATAATATTATTATTTCAGTAATTAATGACCTTATATATCAAATATTCAGTTTAATTTTATTAATTCTTTCCTAGACTGTTCAAGACACGTATAGGTACAGTGACCTTTTCTAACAGTTGTTGCGCCTGTGCAGCACAAAATCTTCCAAAGTATCTCATGGTGCTAGACGTATTCCCCATAGAAAACTCCAAAAGGAAAGATCTTTCCGTAAAATTCCCCCCCCCCCCACGTCAAATCCCTAGCCCGTGAAAAATTCCCCATGCAACCCCCCCCCCCCGGAAAACTCCACTGGATAAATACCCCCTCATATGCATAACTGAGCAGCCACAGAGAAACTATTACAAATAAAAATAACGAAAAAAGAGTTAATTTTAGTATATTCTAGCAATATTCCAAAGTTGGGCCATATTTTGGACTGTGGAGGGCCAAGAGTCAGCTCCCATAAGTTTGCTAATAAAATATCGTTGATATTTTTTTTTCTTTTTTGGGGCGGGAGTCGGGCCATGAAGGGACAGGGATCAGCTCCCATAAGTTTTGGAATAAAATATTGATTATATATATATTTTTTTTTGGTGGGGGGAGGGGGGGAGGGGGGGGGGGGTTGGACCATGGAAGGCCAGGGATCATCCCCCATAAGTCTTAGAATAAAATATCGTTACTAATTTTTATTCTTTTTTTGGGAATGAGGATCCACCGGATAAATACCCCCTCATATGCATAACTGAGCAGCCACAGAGAAACTATTACAAATAAAAATAACGAAAAAAAAGTTAATTTTAGTATATTCTAGCAATATTCCAAAGTTGGGCCATGTTTTGGACTGTGGAGGGCCAAGAGTCAGCTCCCATAAGTTTGCTAATAAAATATCGTTGATATTTTTTTTTCTTTTTTGGGGGCGGGAGTCGGGCCATGAAGGGGCAGGGATCAGCTCCCATAAGTTTTGGAATAAAATATTGATTATACATTTTTTTTTGGGGGGGGAGGGGGGGGGGGGGGGTTGGACCATGGAAGGCCAGGGATCATCCCCCATAAGTCTTAGAATAAAATATCGTTACTAATTTTTTATTCTTTTTTGGGAATGGGGACGGGCCATGGAGGGCTAGGGGTCAGCTCTCATAAGTTTTGGAATAAAATATTGAATTTTTTTCGCAATGGGGTCGGACCATGCAGGGCCAAGGTTCAGTTCCCTTTAGTTTTTGAATCAAATATCCTTATTTTTTCTTGGGAGGGTCAATTGGATTGGGTTTTGGAGGGCCTTTGGTCAGCTCCCATAAGTTTTGGAACACAGTATCTTTAATAAGTTTTTTAAGGGGGGTCAGGCCATGGAGGGCCAGGGGCCAGCTCCCATAATTTTGGAATGACATACCTTTAATAAATTTTTTCGGATGGAGGGGGGGGGGGTCGGGCCATAGATGGAGGACCAGCGGTCAGCTCCCTTCAGTTTTAGAATAAAATACCATTAATAATTTTTTAAGTGGAGGGGTGGGGGGTTCGAGAACATCTGGTTTTTAAACTATTTTAAACTTCTTCCATAAAAACCTTATATGCTATTGGAACACAGTATCTTTAATAACTTTTTTAAGGGGGGTCAGGCCACGGAGGGCCAGGGGCCAGCTCCCATAATTTTGGAATGACATATCTTTAATAAATTTTTTCGGATGGGGGGGGGGGGGTCGGGCCATAGATGGAGGACCAGCGGTCAGCTCTCTTCAGCTTTAGAATAAAATACCATTAATAAATTTTTAAGTGGAGGGGTGGGGGATTCGGGAACATCTGATTTTTAAACTATTTTAAACTTCTTCCATAAAAACCTTATATGCCCCAGGGGCATAACTTACAGCACCTGTCCCCGGGCTGTTGGGGTTTTTATTGACCCCGGAGTTTTAGTTATTTGATCTTTGAACTATTTTTAAGAAAATGAATATCTTAAAATTTTTATCGGAAGTATTTGGTGAAAAAGAGCAGGGGCTAGTTACTATCAGATCACTTTTGACTCTTAAAAGGGAAATAGAGCCAGGGGCATCCCAACGGGGGGGGAGCAGGGAGGGGCGCGCCCGCCCCCAGCTTTTTTGGAATTGGTAAAATTTTCGCCGAGTTTGGCGAAACTTTTGGCAGAAATTTTGCAAAATCGGCCGAAATTTAGCAAAATTCTTGATTTCTGCAGAAAATTCGGTATAAATCAGGTAGCAATTAGGTAAAATTTACGAAGATCGCCCTCCCCCTAATAAAATTAACCCCAGGACGCCCCTGACTAGAGCTTCCAATTTCCAATATAATAACCTCCTCCAAAGTTTGTATGACCAGCCCTTCCATATGAAGTGCCTGTGGCAAACAAAATAATAATTAAAAAATTGAATCCTTATGGCCTTTACTATAGGCAACGCTATAGCGTTACCTCGGATTTAACTAAACTCTCACTAACCTAATTAGTTAACACAAATGCACTTGTAAATACATTCAAAACATATTTAAATTTACAGAGACGCCATCATTAATAGATTAAATATTACAACTTGGAATCTCCATGGTTTTCTCAAAACATTCTGTATGTGCTTTCTATTTGGAGATATTACAGAAACTTTCTTCGAAAATTAAAAAAAATAACTTTGCTCTGTAATATCTTCTGTAACTATACAGTATTTCAACTTATTTCTTAGAAGGAATATAAATTCCAATTCAATGTCATTCTCTCTGTTTTAAATAGCTAATATTCACAACAATGGCTGTAGGGTAGCCCACAATATTTATTTTGCTTAGATTATCAGAACGAATACAAAATGATTTAATCATAACACTCTAGGAATCAACTTTTAAAATATTTAGAATCTGACGTGCAATCATTATGAGGAGAAAGACACAACAGGCTGATTGTAAACAGTAGGTTCTAAAATTTACTCCTGAAATTAGACACTAGAATTGTTAATGAGCTCCCCAAGGGTTCACTAAAGTCCAAGTCTAAGCGAATCTGTCCGTTCTTCATAAAAGTTAAATATTCTCTACCTCTTATATTAAAAACAATGCAAGCTTTATCATTTGTGCATTGTTTATAGCTAACGCCATTTTCGAAATTATGATCATCTTGTGATAAGGATCGCATACTTAGTTTGTACATATGGCGATAGTTCATTCCAGCAAAATTTAAATTATTAAAAATCTTGTCCATTAGCCGACATTTGCAGATCTTGAAGTTTATTGAGATTAAAGTGAAATGGCTTCTCTGCAATTACTCAAAAAACTGACTGTTTTTACTCATGAGACGATTAGCTGTGACGAGAGTACAGAGGATGGTAAAAAATAATTTTCAGAAAATGTTTAGTGACCCGATTGCTAACTGTCTTGTATAGGATAAAGTTTTTGAGCCAACAAATTTCACAGAGCTTCCTTCATTTATTAAATTTTCAAGAGCTAGTGCTAAACTAGACTCAAAATTGATTTTTTTTTTAAATGTGAAATAAAATTGCTAATAGAAATACTCGCATCAGATTAAGCATCTGTGCCTTTTCCTTAGAAAAGCGGGCTTGAAGTAGGAAAAAAGGTTAGCATCAATCTTTACACCGAAAGGTAAAAATTGTGAAATACAAAAAGGTTATAATTCAATCCTCCAATCAGATGGGCTGTTTCGGTTGTTTTTGGCTTGTCCTTCTTCTTTAGATAATACCATAAAGAGTATCCACGTGTAACTTTCGTAGCAGATATCGTTAAAAGGTCCTATGGTAGCATAGATATATAGGCAGCCAAATATTTTCATTTGATACAATCTGGGTGTTTATGTATATATGTATTTTTTTCCAGAGAGTAGTAAAAAGTCTTTTTTACTACTCCCCTCTGATCCCATCTTGGTCTGTAATTGGTCCCCATGCCTTGAAAATTTTTAACTTGATTTCCAATAAAGTATTTCGCACGTCCTCGAACGAATACATCTGCCCCCAAAAAGTGAAAGTGCATTGAATTCGCTTTTGATATTGGCGTTATCGGGTAGAAGGCTCACGCACTGAAGCATCCACGGAAGGTTTTTGAAAAAGTGGCTACTAAAAATACTAGGCACAGAAGCCTCAGAGGGAAGGTATGACAAATCAAAAGTAAAATTTTTTTCTTCTCTTTTCTCTTTAAAACCTTGACTTGTCATCTCCTCTAATTTTTTTCGTAAGGCCTGCTTACATTTATTGACATCACAAGAGGTGTTCATGGAAACTGCATAAAAACTGGCAAGGATAGTTTTTCGGTTATATATTGATTTGTTAACTTTTCAACAAGGTAAACTAAGTTCACTTTTTTTAAGATTTCTGTGTTCTTAGAAAAGGATGAAAAATGGTAAGCAATAAGTAGAACAATAGGGAATTATTATTATTATTATTATTATTATTTTTTATATATATAAGACAGTGGAACGCAACTTTAAATGAATATTTCGACCCTATATCCAAGGGCCGTCTTCAGCAAAACAAATGAAGAAAAACAAACATAAAAGAAACTCACATTAAAATTCATTCGTTAAAACTAAAAATAATTCAAAACAGCCCCAGCATCATTACTTCAAGGAAGTTCAACCCGGACTGGTACACCAAGCGAAGTGAAATAAGACAGTTCATTCAAATGGAATAAGAAACACTTACAGAAAAGCTCTCAAAGCCAATCTTGCCTTTTTGGCTGCCAGCCTAGAAGGTCTATCCGTACAACAGGTTGAGTGGAATTGTTTTACTGGTTTTTTAACATAATTAGTTAAAACATTTCAAATTTAATTTGTATATAAGGCATTAAGCGAATATTCCCCCCAAGTCCCTATTTAAAGAAGAATTACTATTTATTTTGATTTTAATTTCAATTGCCTCTCGAACAACCTGTTTTATGCCTAAATCATTTTTAATAAGGCAAGCTTCTTCAAAAAGCATTTTATGGCTAGGCTTATCATATATTACTGATTAAAGCAGAATCAAAAGAAATATTTGTATTATTAGAATTTAAAGCTTTAGTTATGTCATCTTTGTGCTTTTGTAGGCTTTTTTCTAAATTTTGATTGGTTCTACCAAGATAAAAATGGCCACCGTCACATGGTTATTGAAAAACCTCTCTTTTGCGAGTAACTGGGGTTATACTTTTACCAGAGTCTAGGAGTTTCATGATTTTAAAATTATTGGTAAATACTATATAAAAATTATTTTGTGTGCAGACTTTTTTTAAACTTGTAGTGAATTTTGGAATATGTTGAAGGTAAATTATATTTAAGGGCTTGGCGAGAACTTAACATGGTAAGAGACCCTTGATTTCATGGGAGTGTCTTGCCAATCTTTGGCTAATTGTATTGTAAATGAAGACAATAAGATAACCGTTTCCAAAAAGTATGTCTATAATAAAATTTAGCTCATCTCTGGTGTGAGATTCCTAGCAAATATTTAGGGCATGATCGACAAGAGAGGTAGCAGCAACTCATTTAACTTGGGGGGGGGGGGTGATTGGATTTAAAATGTAAATATCTGTTTTTTTGTGTGAGTTTTCTGTAAATTGTAAAATTCATTTTATCAATGCTACGAATAATTAATACATCCAGAAACGGTAATTTATGTGCATTTTCAATTTCTAAGGTAAATTGTAGATTTCTATCATATGTATTAAGGTGATCTAGAAAGCCCCTAAGTTCATGATCCCTATAGTTCCAGAGTGATGTTACATCAACCAAGTAACGCCCCCAATAGGCATGTTTTAAAAAATATGAATTTAAGGCCAAATTTTCAAGGCGTTCTACAAAAATATTCGCTGATACCCCGAGTAGGGATGCCCCCATGGGAAGGACCTATATTTGTTGATAAAAAGAATTACGGATTTGAAAATAAAATGATTGCTTATTACAAATTTTGACTATGGACATTAAAACCTCGCAATCTATTCCTGTTGTTGAATCTTCAATCAAATGATAGTTTTCTTTTATTTTATTTTTAATAATTGCTCAGATATTACTACATCAATATTAGTATACATATAAACTATTTGAAAGCTACTTACTATTGTATTTTCGGAAATGCTTGCATTTTTAAGTTTTTCTACTAAATCTACCGAATTACATATGTGCAATTTTTGGGAATAGAGCAAAGGTTTGAAGGCTGTACCTAACCACTTTCCAATATTGGAAGAAGGGGCTTTCGTACATGCTACAATTGGCCTTAAGGGAATACCTTGCTTATGCAATTTTGGGGAACCGTAAAATTTTGGGAAAAAGCTACCACGGGGGAAAAGTTTATTATACAATTGTGGGGCGATTTTGCCATTTTGTTTTAGATTCTTTAATTCAGTTATAATTTTATTCGCAAATTTATCAGTACGGTCGTGAGTCATTGTTGTATATGTGTTTTTGTCTTTAAAGTGTGAATATATTTTGTTGTCATAATCTAACGTATCCAGGACTACAGGTGAATTCCCCTTGTCTGCTTTTGTTATTATAATTGGAGGGTCTTTGTGAAGATTAGACAAAATCTTTATGTCGTGCGACCTAACTTCATCTGGGTTAGAAATAGATGTGTAGTGTTTATGCAAAGAAGATTCTAAGAAGGAAACTATATCTGCCACAGGAACTTGTTTTGGTGGAAAAGAGAATTTGGGCCTTTCTCGAGATTTCGGATTTCCTTAAGTTCAAGAGCTCTAGAGGAGAGATTAACGATAGCGGGTTCATGTGCAAACTTCGGAGTATAAGTACGATAATTCATCGAAGATTCGTATCTCAGACTTTCCAATTTCTTATAAAGACGTTCCCCAGACAAACGAAAATTGTGATTAAATAAATTCCTTTCCAATCTTACAACCTGAGAATAATCAACCACAGGTTGGTTATTATATATGGTGAGAATAATCTCCGTCGCTATTTATGAAAAATGGTGGCCAAGAACATTCCTACTCTCGTAGCTAGGGATCTATATTATCCTAAGATAGGGCACAAGGAGATATCTTTTCATATGGATTTGGGAAGACCGCAAAATTATCATTAGCCTTTTTCTTTTATCATAATATTTGACGTCCACAATAACAACAGTATTTCCTTTACTGCTTTGGTGATTATTGTGTCATTTTTTTCAAATTATGGAGGATTTCAATTAATTCTTTTCGTTGAGTTGAAAGTGAGAAAGAAGGCTTAAAATCCAGGAAACTCCATACAATTTCTCCTCTTAGAAGATCTATGATTTTCAAACTAACCATTAAAGCCAAACACACCGTGCTCCACACTCGGAATAATTTCTCTGAGACATTTACATGTATCTGCACCACGGCAAATTTATTTCGATAAAATACCTAGCTCCTTAGATGTGGAGGCTTCGGATGATAGATTTTTTTATAGGAGGACTCGAAATGACAGGAATGAAAGGACTAAGAATGACAAATCTAGTTAAAAGAATCTTTAGAACAGAGTTCTGAAGTTAAAGTTTGAATAATTTATTGCTGAATGGAGTCGGAAATGGAGTCAGCATATTGAAAATGTCTCGAGCTAGAGTCAAAATTGGTTATAAATTGCAAATCTAGTTAAAAGAACCTTTAGAACAGGGCTCTGGAGTTTGAGTTTTAGTAATTTTTTGCTGAATGGAGTCGGAGTTCGAGTTGGTATATTGAAAATGTCTGGAGTTAGAGTCAAAATCGGTCATAAATTACAAATCTATTTGTAATTTATTGAAAATGGCCTTAGTAATATTTTGCTGAATGGAGTTGGATTCGGAGTCAGCATATTTAAAATGTCTCGAGCTAGAGTCAAAATTGGTTATAAATTGCAAATTTAGTTAAAAGAACCTTTAGAACAGGGCTCTGAAGTTTGAGTTTTAATAATCTTTTGCTGAATGAAGTCGGAGATGGAGTCAGCATATTGAAAATGTCTGGAGTTAGAGTCGAAATCGGTTATAAATTACAAATCTAGTTAAAAGAACCTTTAGAACAGGGCTCTGGAGTTGGACTTTTAGTGGTTTTTTGCTGAATGGAGTCGGAGTTCGAGTTGGTATGTTGAAAATGTCCGGAGTTAGTGTTGAAATCGGTTATAAATTACAAATCTAGTTAAAAGAACCTTTAGAAAAGGGCTTTAAAGTTGGAGTTTCAGTAATATTTTGCTGAATGGAATCGGAGTTGGAGTCAGCATATTGAAAATGTCTGGAGTTAGAGTCGAAATCGGTTATAAATTACAAATCTAGTTAAAAGAACCTTTAGAATAGGGCTCTGAAGTTGGAGTTTTTTGTAATTATTTTGCTGAATGGAGTAGGACTAGAGAGGAGTGTGAGAGTGGAGAACGACTAGAGATGGAGTCAGAATGGAGAGGACTAGGGCAAAACCTAGGAAGAAAACTCCTTGATTATTAAAATATTTCAAATACCAGTTTTGAAAAATTTTCTGAAGGTGCTCTTTGGTAATCAAAAAATGTTTCAAAAAGATTTTGTTGAAATATTAGGAACTTGGTTTAAATCCGGAACGGTTATGATATAGGAAACTTTTCAAATAAGAGATTTTGTTTCTAAAGAAGCTTCTTTTGTATCTATGGTCTTTTAAAACATGATTGAGAGTTTTGAAACCCATTTTCTGGATAAACGAGTCTTCAGATTGTGTGCCCAAGTGTAGATTGAATCGCCAAAAGGAGGATCTAATTTTTTTCTTTTTGCCATCTCTTAGAAAATTAAACTGACAAATGAAGTTTGTATGTTTTTTAACATATGTGATAAATACGTTCCAAGACAACACTGGCTACATATGAAGTTTAAAAAAAAAATTGCATAAGTAGAAAAACAACTGAGACAATAATGACGATTTTCAGCCACTGGACAAAAAGAAGTGAAAAGACAAAAGCAGATACTTTGACAAGGACCTCTACCAAACTGCCCTCAGTGCTAAGAAAAACCTTTTCAAATGAACTCGAACAGAGCAGAAGAAATACTGAAAAATAAAAAGCCAGAATACACATGTACAAACATGACCCGTAACGCCCACTACCTTTTTGTATGCTGTGTGAATTAAAATTAGCAGCATGAGGCTTTCATCTACTCCTTTGAATACCTCAGCTTCTAAAAACTCCAAGTTTTCAGCTCCTCGTGTCCCTTGGATGACTAGAGCTCTTTTTCAGAGTACAAAAAGAAAGACTTATTTGTGGAAGGCATTCAAGTCCTCTACCTCTCATCATCATCTTGAACAGTATAAAAAAAATATAGAAATTTATTGAACTCCTTAATTCGTAAGGTCAAGTATATTTATTACTTCCGGATATTCTCCAAATTCAGCAAGAATATGAGAAAAACCTGGCAACTTATAAACATAGTTCTTCAGCCCAATTCCAAAAGACATAACTTGCGAAATAAATCAACTTATAAGGGGGCAGTAATAACTAATAGTAAGGTCATAATTGTTGAATTTTGTTTTACTTTATATCCATAGGGAAATAAATTTTTGAAGATATTTTAATTAGTACTTCTTCTACCAGTGACTTTAAAAAGTTCCTCTGTCCTTTTTGTCAAAAATCGATGGCTTTGGGTCCTGTTTCCGAGTTAGAAGTGCAGATAATTGTCTCAGGGCTAATAGGATCTTCCTCTTGTGGACCTGACTAAATTTTTGCTAAGGCTTGAAACTTTATTTTACTCTCTATTCTATCTCCTCTCACCATTCTCGTGAACTTATCATTTTTGAATGGAACTTTCCCTAGTGCCCTAAAATCTGACAGATTAGTTGTTCTCCATAAGGAGGACTCTAGAGATGATCCTTCTAATTATCGACTAATTTCTCTTTTATCAGCCTTTAGTAAAATTTGCGAAAAATGTATGTACTCTAGACTTCTGTCGTTCCTTGATATAAAACAATTTTCCCATTATAATCAGTTTGGTTTTCATCCTAAACACTCAACAGAACATATTTGCATGGTCTTGCTGAAGTTCATTCACAAGGCACTTGATGATGATAGAATTCTGCTGAAGTTCATTCACAAGGCACTTGATGATGATAGAATTCTGCTGAAGTTCATTCACAAGGCACTTGATGATGATAGAATTCTGCTGAAGTTCATTCACAAGGCACTTGATGATGATAGAATTCTGCTGAAGTTCATTCACAAGGCACTTGATGAGGATAGAATTCTGCTGAAGTTCATTCACAAGGCACTTGATGATGATAGAATTCCAGTTGCAATTTACTTCGATGTCGAAAAAGTGTTTGGCAACATATCTCATACTATTCTACTCTCCAAGATAGAATACATATGGATACGGGGAAACAGTTATTATTGGTTTGAAACTTATTTATCTGAAGAGCCTATCAGTATCAACCATAGAGATACGAGGAAACATTTATTATTGGTTTGAAACTTATTTATCTGAAGGGCCTATCAGCATTGACCCTAAGCTTCAAGATAAATTCCGTATTGATTTTGGTGCCCCTCAAGGGCCTATCCTAGGACCCGTTTTATTCCTTATATGTATCAGTGATCTTTTCATTGCTGCATCTAAACAGACTAAACGAAGTTGCCGTAGTTTTTGTAATCACAATTTTGTTCCAACTAGTGAGGCAGCTCAAGACCCAGTGCTATTTGCATTTTCAAAGGAAAGCACTCTTGGGTGTTCAGAAAATATGGATTCTTCCCTTATCTTGAAAATGTATTCTGTCCTAGAAAGAACATTTGCTTGGTTCGATACCAATCGCCTTGCCCTAAATCTACATAAATCTAGTCTACTTATTTTTTCCAGATCAGGTACTTCTTGTGCTCTGGTTCGAACTGTTTCTACCACTCATGGCGATACAACTTGCCCTCCTGATAGAAATATTCGATTCCTGGTGTATTGTGTTGGAAGAAAATCTTTCTTTTAAACATCACCGTGTTCTTGTGAAACTTCAGCTCTCCAGAAACCTGGGAGTTCTTCGGAAGCTTCGTCATTGCTTCTCTGGTTCAATGATAAAGATCTTCTTTCACTCTCTTATTCAACCTTATGTATACTACTGTCCAACAGTATGGCTATCAAAGTTCACTTCTTTTACCCTCTCTGTTTTCAAAATATATAACAGAACAATTAAATTAGTATCTGAGGTGACAGTCCTGCTCAACATGAATTTATTGGACGCTAAATCCACATACATCGTTATTTCCTCATCATACATCTTTATTTACACCTTTATTTCATCACAAACATCTTTATTTCCTCAAGTTTATTTTTATCTGTTTTGATGGACTCCTCCCTAACTTCTTCAAACAGTTATAAGTTTTAATTTCTGAACTCCAAAAGGAATCTTGTGTTTCATTTTCTCTCAGAAATGAGATGGATATAATCTTTCATAAAACCAAAATCATAAGATCAGATTTTAATCCCATTTTTTATTGTGCCTCCATGTGGAATTCCTACCAGTTAAAATTTGGCTATATCATTCATATGCACAAATTTAAAAACGAGCTAACAAACCACCTCTTATGCCTAGAAAGTTAGTTCTCTCCTTCCTTCTATTTTTCTTCTATCTTTCCTTTTCAGTTTCTTTAATTCAGTTCATTTGATTATTATGGTATTTTTTGTTGTTGTTATTTAGTTGTTTTTTCTTTTTCTGTTTTCTTCTTCTTGTCCTTGTGTTTGATTTCAGAGCTTTTATTTAATGCTATGGTTAGTTTCCCACCCTCAAAGGCCAAAGAGCCTTTGTGGGGGGGGGGGGGTCTAAAGTTTTGTAATTTTTTATCTCTTTCCTTTAAATAAATTGATTGAATGAGGATCAATATGCATACTAATTCCACCTTTACAATCTTTGGACAAAGAATTAGGCCTGCTTTTTGTTTTTGCCATCACCTTTTTTAATTTATTGTTTCTTATTAGTTTTTCTACATACTGTACTGTAATTGCCTTGATGTTAAGTTAATTTTTAATAAATTTTTTTGTTAACTACAAATGCTTTTAGAAAGTTTAAGGTGTATACCACACTTGTGCTTAAAAGACGCCTTTGTATTCAGAAATCATGTGGTGCTCTAAAATTTGAAGACTAAAGAGATTTTGCCAGTAAAATATATGAAATGAAACTGAGGAACAACATTATAAATAAAAAAAAAATATAATCTCTCCATTTAAATTATGCCCAGCGAATTCTACGTGCATATTTGAGAAAATAAAAAAAATGAATAAGGATGGGGTGCATTCCAGCTTATAGAGCTAAATACAGAATAAATTAAAAATTTAGGGGACAGTTAAAAAAATAAATAAAGAAGAAATAATTTCATATTACATTCAACTGACGGATTGAGAATATAGTTCGGGTCAAAAAAAGGAAAATAGTTAGGCTACTTTTCGACCAAAAATTTGAAAATGTAAGGTTTACTTGGGCATTTTAACCATTCACCCCCTCAAAATATACGCTAATGTAGGCCTATTTTTAGAAATATATGAAAATCGACGAACAAAAATATATTGTACTATAAATAAAAAAGTAACGTTTATGCACTTGTTTATTTGATTTTTTTTTTTTATTGAAAAAATATTGTGTTTTGAATCAGGGCATGTTTAAAGAGCTCTGTTGAAAAAAAAAAATCGTAGTTGACGTCTTATCTCGTATAGATAATTTTTGAATTATTGACTGTTAGCCGATGATTCCCTAACTTATTTAGCCTACCGCCCTCTTTCCAAAAAAAAAAAAAATACTAAGCACCCCTAGAAATTATTTTTTTAAAGATTATAATGGCAAATAAAAAGAAATATAGAAGTGTTTTTGTCTAAGCTGTTACATTTTCTTTGAAAAAAATCTATTGTGGAAAAAGTTTTTTTTTAATTAATTATTTTAAAAGAGTGTCAAAATGTTCACAGACTGGGATATTCTATTTTGGCTAGCAAATTGAAAAAAAAACTTTACATTTAACCTTTTTTTATATTGACTCGTCTTTTCTATGCAGCCAATCAAAGGTTGAAACACAACAGCCCTCAAGTAATCATTCTGGAACATGGGACATATTGTTTTAATACACTTTTAAAAATATCATGACAAACCTGTTTTACAAATCCATCTCTTTTAGAAAAAATTCAACTTACAGGTAATAAATTACTTTTTATTGGGCAAAACAGTATAAAAAAATTTACTTACTGTATTTTCTTGGACAAAGTTATATGAATATTAAGCATGTTTAATCTTGACAAAGATTTGAAAGAAAAAGTGTTTGCAGAGTTTAGCTGACAGTTCCTGGCTGTGTCAGGTTTGACTGTAATATTATCGAAATATTAAATTTTGGTCCAAATTTATCAGCAATGAAACTTATCACAACACTGTTTTAAATATAGGTCCAACTAGAATATTAGCACTCCGAGGTAACTTTAATGTTTTTGGAATAAAGAAAAAACCAATTATTTTCTAAGATACATATCCATCAAAGGCTGATTTGGTAATATGTTAACTAAAACCTCCAGGGGCGGAGCAAAATATTTTCAGAGCTGATTTGAGCCAACATTTACAAAACCAAAAGAATAATTAGTTGTCACTTTTTTGTTTACAGTGAGCATGATACTTAGTCTCTTTTTGACAAAGGGCTTAGTTGGCTTGGAAGCATGGGAATGATCTCAGGTGACGTTTTCTTTTAGTTTGCACCGGTCATGGGACTGTCAGCTGGAACCCGACAATGAGTTTTATTGAAATGGACGTGTAGAGATTAGCTTATTTGACATTTCTGAACATTGCATTTTGACACATAAGGTATCACTTGATGAGTTTTTTTTCTAATTTAATGTTAATATTTTACAACCTGAGATACTTGCTCAGTGGGGAGGGAGGGATAAAAAGCCCCTGGGAGCCTCTACCCTCTCCTTCCTTTGAAGTTCTGCCCCTTTACTTTACCTTTTCTACTGTTGATATTTCAGACTAATAGAATTGGAAACGCATCTGACGATTTAAGAAGTCACACAAATTCTCTTCGGCTTGGTTCAGATGATCCCTTGTTAAATTTGTCAAATGTGACGAATATTAATTTTGACGTAAGAGGAAATGACATAATGGTGTTGCTCCACATTCAGAAAACTGGTGGGAGACAGTAAGTATTTCAATGCACAGTTTTTCAATTAGATTTGGCAATGTAGATGTAGATTTAACAGACTTTATTTCAAATTCTTCCAGGGCTATATAGTTCTATCATTTAAAGCTCCAGGATATTCTTTTAAAAGACATTAAAATATGATCAAATTAACTTAGAGAATTACTTGTTAAATTATAGTATATCTAATGTGGTTTTAATTGTAATGATACCCAGTTAGGTATACATCACTGGACGGATTCCAAAACATAAACCTATATTACGGTAAAGGTACCTTTAAAGAGTTTTCCAATGCTAATTTTCTTCTTAAGACTTTTCACTCTGCTAAACACCCTTTCACTTACAGTCCCATAGGCCTTATAAAATACTTGTTTTAATGCCAATTGTAAAGCAACAACAAGTAGTATTTCCTCAAGAAATATTTTTATGGAATTTTCCTTATTTAAAAAAATATCTTAGCTATTTTATTATTATCATTTTAATGCGCTTTTATTTATCGTTTTACAATGTCCTGTTGTTTTTTTCTTTAGTGATTGTAAATATTTTAATGCTCCCTGTGACAATGACTTCCCGGTCGACATTGTCAATATTGATGACAGTGCATCCGAGAGTTGGGTTTTTGAAGTGGATGTTAAAATCTCTGTTGAATTATACAGTTCAGGAAAAGATTTCATCATCTTCCTCTTCAAAATAAGACCCTTGACTCGGCAATCACTGAGTCACTGCAAACGTAACCTAGAGGAGAGGGTCATGCATTATGCGCCATCAAAACCAGACTTGTGGTAGATTTTCTCCCCAACAAACATATTGTTGTTCACCATGCTTCTCCTTAAGTGGATGATGAACAATGGGTGTAAAATCCAAGAGATTCACGAGACATTGCAATTCGACCGGAAGCCCTACATGAAGAATCTATAGATAC